>PVHX01006285.1:0-102410 GCA_004024805.1 Geosciurus inauris
ACTGGATGGTTTAAACAACAGAAATTTATTTTCTCACAGATCTGTAGACTGGAAGTTTGAGATCAGGGCGCCAGCATTGTTGGCTACTGGTGAGGACATAATTCCTGGCTTGCAGATATCTTTGTTCTTGTTGTGTCTTTATGTGGAAAAGAGGAAGGGAAATGGGGAGATAGAGGGGCAGGCAAGGGGAAGGGGAGAATCTCCATATTCTCATACACACTTGATAGTTATAGATAACTTGATAGTTATAGATACCTGAATTATTGCTAAATTGGTAGGACTAGTATGGTGTTACTTTAATTTGCATTTCTATTATAGTTTATGAGGTTGGGTGTGTTTGAAAAATATTTTTTCACTATTGGCATCCTTTCATTATTCTATTAGGTATTGGTCTTTTCTTCTTTATTTTAGAATCTCTTCATGATCCTAAAATATTAATATTTTCCTGTTATGTATATTGTGGAATTACCTACTGACATTTACCTTGATTTATCTTGTCATTTTCCTTGGTGTATATGTCATTAGAAAAATGTTCATAATTTGATTTTATATTATATGTGTAAGCATATACATATCAGTATGAGTTTATATACTTACTGCACACACAGACCCTATATATCTAATTGTATATAACTTATATGTATAGTTATATAAAAATAATATGTAATTTATGTGTAATGATGCATGAAGTATGTGTATATAATTTTATTTTATGAATTTAGCTTTCTCTACTCTGATAACATATTCCTGGCTTTGGTCTTAAATAGAGGAATGATATTTCATCCCTAATGTTTTTAGAGCTTCAGTTCCCATGAATTCATAATTTCCACTTATTAATAATAAAACAGATCAGATTATAAATTTCTGATATTTTCTAAGACTGATAGGAATAATACAGAGATTTACAATACGTGAATGAGTAACTGGAAAAAGTTATTGAAGCTTCCCTAATAACCTCTCCATGGTATTTGCAGGAAATTGTGCCATGTGGGCAGTGAGAGTCAAGCAATAAAAAGTTCTTTTCAAAAATTTTTTAAAAATTTGTTCTTTTTAGTTATACACAACAGTAAAGTATATTTTGATGTATTTATACAAACATGGAGTATATCTTATTTTAATTAGGGTCCTAATCTTGTGGTTGTACATGATATGGAGACTCACTGTGGTGTACTCCTATATGTACTGAGGAAAGTTAAGTCAGATTCATTCCATTGTCTTTCCTATTCCTGTCCCAGCTCCTTCCCTTCATTTTCTATCTTAATGGTGGTCCTTGAGGTGGCATGAATTTTAAAAGTTCTCTCATTCTGAAATTGCCTTTCAATCTGTGTGTTGTATAGGATTTAGCAGGCCATTGGTATTAATTTTACCATGTTTACAAATTGTACAGCTTATGCACTGGTAGCTATAAGAAATTTAAATGTGTTTTTCAGATAATTTAGGAGGAAATAAGACTTTAAAAATGAGGATTAGAGGAAAGATCAGGAAATTTATAAAGAAAAAATACATTTCTTTGTCTCAGTCCTTTATTTTACCTTTTGTCTAAGATGTTGATGGTACATATGTTTTATAGAATCTGATGTTCTGGTTTAATGCAAGAACATGTTGTGGAAAACATGTGGAGTACACAGGCTGCCTTAATGTAATTTAGTCATGCAAATTGCACACATAGCTACCCTACTATTATATTCCCTGCTTTTTTCCAGGGACTAATGAAAGGGGTCCTTCATAGTCAGGGAGAGGAATGGCGGGAAAAAAGTCATATCACTTCACTTTTCTTTTTTTTTTTAAATCTGCTGTTATTGCCATTCCTGTGTCAGAGCACATTGCTCAAGGCCATGGCTGCGATAACCCTGAGGCAAGTTGGGTGAGAAGGAGCTAGCTCTCCAGGCTGGGACTTCATCTTGTCTGAGGAGAGTCTGATGCAGCTGATGGCAGGCATGCTGTCTTCCTGTCAGCGCTTTTCAGCAGTCATAGATGCCGCAGGGCTCTGAGTCGAGAGTGTGCATGTCTGTCACAACACATGCAGCTGCTTCTGGGTTTGCCATCATGGTGCTGTGCAAGGCCACTGGAGTGCAAATACGAAGACCCAGTCTTATTCCCAATTTCACACTCACTAGCTTTAGATCTTTTATACAGTGATCCCTCTTTGCAAATAATGTCATGTGCTCCTTAATGACAGGACAAATTCTGAGATGTGTGTCAATTTTGTCTTTATGCGACATCATCGTGTGTATACAAACCTAGAAGGTATAGGACAATTGCTTGACATGGGTTTTTGGTATGGAGAAATGTGGTAATTACTAGATGTGTGGGGCTGCTGCCAGTGTAAATGGTATACTATTTTACAGTATGCTATTTTTATAAGTGGATGAGTACAATAATGATCCAATATAATAAGTACATAAACCAGTAATATAGTTATTTATTATCAAATATTGTATACTGTACATAATTTATGTGCTGGACCTCTGGGCAATACAATGCTGGTTCGTGTATACCAGCATCATCACAAACATGTGAATAATGCTTTGTTGCATTATACTATGATATCATGACATCACTAGGCAATAGAAATTTTTCTGCTCCATTATAATCTTTTGGGACCACCATCATATATGTGTTCCATCATTGACTAAAATGACAGTGCACCACTCTATTTCTATCTCAAAGACATGATTACTGAGTCATCTCATGTAATAATCACATATGTTACTTACTAACTCCTTCCTTAGAATATGACTTTTTTAGAGGGCAAGATTAGATCTTACTACCTTTCTGCTCCTCTGCTTACAACAGGGTGGACACTTAATATCTTTTGAAAAATCTAACATAGTTTCTTTGGCTTTTTGTAGCCTCTGCAATTGGGCGACTGAAATCCATTAGCAGTCCTACAATTCCACAAAACTTGTGTACCTACAATTAGGCTTAAAGTAATTAAACTGCCACCTTCTTCCCATTTCCAAATGCCAAGGGATGCCCATTTCATACCTTAAGAGAGGATATAACAGGGACATGGTGTCCACACAGTGAGGGAGATCTTGAAGGTTGGTGAAGGAGTCCATTCAGAAGTTGCTTTCTGCCTGACTATAGTATATCTGTTGTGCGCAGTGGTGAGAAAAGCTGCTCCAGGCCAATGAGATTGATTTAGGGAACATTTCATAGAATACACACCGAAGGAATGGCAAACTGCTTAATTTTCAATATGACATACAAATTAGAAACATTAGTGACTCAACCATAAAAACAAAGACAATAAAGACTCTACACTTATATCCTGATCTTATGACAACTGAAGACACAGACTGATAATTTAAATTACAATGTAAATAATGAACTCGAACACAAGGAAGCCACTATTCTGAAGCAGATTACTTGGCACTAAAGAGAATGAATAGATAGTTCCAAAGATTTGAACCTCAGTAGGATCACCTAAGTGTGTTTTCTAATTTCCAGTTATAGATGTTAATACCAGGGTGACACTATTATTTATTTATACTGCACATACATGCAACAAGCACAAACTTCAATAAGCATAATTAATTTATCCTGGTGTATGTTATTCATACCCTCTTGTGAGCTCAGTTCAAATGATCTCACATTGAAGTCAGGGTTCTGGGGCTCAAGGACATTCCTGTCTGGATATGTCACATGTTTCAGGTGGACACACAGTTTTCTTTAGAGGCATTGTGCATGGGGAATGTGGTTTTAGATATTCCAATAAATATCTGGATTATGGTTTCAGATAGTCTCACAAACTCAATAAAGCAAGAGTTCTAACAGGAAGCTAAAACGAAAAATACTCTGCAATAGATAAAAATGAGATTTCCATAGGAAAAAATGCCATATATGACCAGTCACCAGTGACATTAAAGCTGTGTGGAGATGCAACCTAACTTGAAATCAAGTGTCGAGGGGATGGAATATATTTTATGAATCACAGGTGGAAAGTGAAAGTTTATAACAGTTCTGGTGAGGATATTCATAGAATGGTTTCAAATCGTGAATGTACATTCTTATGTGATACTAACCCAAATGCTGATCTTCTGAAAGGGTGACATCATTATTGAACAATTTTATGCTAGTCCTGAGAAATGGAATAGACTTTAAAACATCTACTTCCTTTTACCTTTATTCAAATGGTAGAAAAAATTAAATTGTCACATTGCATTTCCATTTTTGGAGAAATGTACAAGATTTTACCTTAGCTTAACTTAAATCAGTAGTCAACCCAAATTCCTCCTTCAAGAAATCATCAGCACTGCCTGAGGTGCTGTTGGTCTAGAGGAAGCCAAGCAACCATTGGTGAAGATCCTTGTGCACAAGGCTGTTGTAATTTCAAAAAACTAACAGAAGGTGACTCCAATGTGCAGTTTTGGTTGTGGGAGGGGTGCCAATCATTTCTATTTCATTCAATAATAGGCAGTAAGAGAAATGTGCCCACTGTATAATGCAGACATTCAAAGCCCGCTTAATATATTTCTAAAATAGATTATCTACTCTTCCTTTACACCTCAAATTTTCAGGTAATTATTTTCTAATAGTGGCAGTTGTGTATGCATGTGTGTAAAAAATAATCAGAATATTAAATTCAGTAGTCCAGCTGATTTCTTTAAAGCCCATCAAAATTATGACTAAAAATAAAAAAGTTTTTTAAAGCAGAAGTTGACAATTCAGCCATGAAAATAAACCATTTCTTCACAAGACTGACAAAGGTGAGAAATTTCCCAGAGATTCAGACTCAAGGTTTCATTATGCACAAGGTTAATGCTTAATGTCTGAAGTCTGCAGGGTCTTCATAATAGGAAGGAAAAAAAGTCTTTTGAGAAAATAATAGAGCTATTGAGTGAAAAGTTGGCCCTGAACTATTGAGTTTGTGCCCAGGCCACTTCGTAGAGGTGATATTTTACAGCTGCAGACCTTCTTAGGCTGTCTTGTTATTCTGACCACCTTTTTAATGCTGTCACATTTAGGGACCACACTTAGGGAACTGGGCATATACTGCCTTCTCTTCCCAACCAAAGGGAATTTTCTCTGAAAGTACATTGTGTCTTACCCTTGTTGATTTCTCACACAGTATCTAATCAAGAGCCTCTTCCTTAGTTTTCATTTATTGAATGTTTCTCAATTTTATTGATAAGTCATCAAGTTTTCTAGGAAAAGGCACACTAGTTTGTTACAGGATTTTTTTTGAATTTCCTTCTTCTGTGATAAAGTGTGTTTGCACATGGTAGATGTTAAAGTATTGTTGAAACATGAGGCTGTAGAACAAGAAACACATACCCTAACTGGAGCAGTCTGTGGTGTGTTTCAAAAAAGAAAACTTATTGGGCACCCAGCGCAAGCCAGGCAGTGCAATGCACAATCTACTTAACTTATTTAAGGGCCATTTATAAGTTTAACTTACCCTAACCAGTCATGGAAAAATTGGAGTTTATGCAGGTTAAATACTCTCCAGGGATCTAAGCCAAGAGAATCATTGAGATTCTTAATCAATGGGCCATTGAGCAAAAGAGGAGAGAATTTTGTAATTCTGTTTTAGAATATCTTAAATGCATTTATACCATTAGCAAAGTATTAATTGTTCACCTATCATGTCTTAGGTTAGCTTCAATAGGATATAGATTCTATGATGGGTATTTGTTTGCAAGGTTTACTGGGGATACTTTTAGGACTAGCACTTAACAGTGAGTGGAAGAAGTAGGAGTGGATAGCTGAAAAAACTGAGTTGCAGCCCGGTGCAGTGGCTCATGCTTGTAATCCCAGCACTTTGGGAGGCTGAGAAAAGAGAATCTTGAGTTCAAAGCCAGCCTCAGCAACGGCAAGGCTCTAAGCAACTCAGTGAGGTGCTGTCTCTACATAAAACACAAAATAGGGTTGGGGATGTGGCTCAGTGGTTGAGTACCTCTGAGTTCAATCCCTGGTACCAAAAAAAAACCAACAACAATAACAACAAAAAAACAACTGATTTGCCACCTCAACCAAGACCTCAGCCAATCCCATGAAAAGGTCTAAAGCTGGGATAACCCTTCAGATTCATGTCACTCTGAGACAAGGGGAATGGCTTTGGTATCCCTGCATTTACCTGTAGTAGGTAGAGGAGTGACTGTGAATGGTGGTGGCTATCTTCTGTGGAAGGTGATCCAGCTATGAGTTAATCAGAAGCAGCATTCCTAAGAGCTCAGAGAGTAGTGTCTAGGGCCCAAAGGAATAAACTGAGTGCTATGCCAAATTCTCCTCTATATATTCTTTCCATTGGTCTTTCTAACCAAAGAAAATAAATCATCAGCCTTATCTATGGAGAAGTAAAAAAAAATTGATAATTAGATTATTTCTTCCACTAAACTTGAATTGTTTGACTGCAATCCATGCTTGGGCTTCAATGCTGTAGAAGAGGGTAGGGAGAAATTAAGAGGATGTGGGTTTGGTAGTGCATATTTAGAACTAACTAAATTGTGGAATTAGGTTTCATGGTTGAGAGGACAACAATCTAAATTCAGAGATTAGGAGGGCTTTTGAATGCCAGATATCATTTGGAATGAAAACGGTTGTAGAAGGGATAGGAATAGGAATGGGCATAACTGGTACATTTTGGAGGGGAGTGAATGGGAGGTCTTGTCTGCATAAGTTTCAGGTAGTGACAGCATGAGGAAAAAGGCATAGGAATTGTTATGATTCCAACATGTTTAGTAAGTTTGCAGTAATAACATCACTAGGACACAGGGATAATGGTTGAACTCTTTGGGGTAAACTACTAAGACCTAGGCAGACAGATGGAGGACCATGTAAGAATTTCAAGCAAGATTTCTTGGTCTGTGTGGGCTACCATAGCAAACTACTGGCTAAAGACTGGGTGACAAACAACAGTGATTTATTTTGTCACAGTCTAGAGAATGTAAAGTTCAAGATCAAGGTTCTGATCGATTCAGCTCTCTTCCTGGCTTGTGTGTGTGTGTGTTTGTATATATATATGTGTGTGTGTGTGCATATATATATAGAGAGAGAATATATATACATAGTTATATATCTATGCATATATATATACATAATGTCATTTATTTTATTTTTGTATATATATTTATTTTATATTATTTTGTTTTTGTATATATATTCTCTCTCTCTCTATATATATTTTTTATATTTTATTTTTGGTACTTGGGATTGAACCCAGGGGCACTCTAACACTGAGCTTCATCTCCAGACCTTTTTAAAAATTTTATTTGAGACAAGATCTCACTAAGTTGCTGAGGCTGGCCTTGAATTTGCATCCTCTTGCTTCAGTCTCCCAAGTCTTTGGGATTACAGGCCTGTACCACTTGTGGTCTCACCATCCTGCAATATTAACATTTTTAATGGATCTATTTATTTCTATCAGTATAATTTTTAAGAACAAGATGTAAACATACTTTATGTATAAACAGAATACCTAAATATTTTTTATTTTAAAAATATAATATCATAGCATCATGTTACAAGACTGAACAATATTGTTTTAAATAGCCTACCTGTGATTTACTTAAATAGTTCTTTATTTTTGGACATTTAAGCTACTTCCAGTTGTGCATTTTAATAAAAAGTGATTTGGGAAACATTCTTAGAGTATGTCTTTGTTCACATGCTTGGTAAAATTCTAGGTCAAATGGCAGTCACAATGTTTTTTCATTATTTCCAGATACACTGCAGAAAGACTGTAAGAGTTCACAATTTCAGAAGCAATATGGCACTTAGAGCATATTTTTTAATACCAGTATGATGGGTGAGAAGTAGCATATCACCATCTTAATAATATATTTGTCTATTAATAAGGAGCAACATTTATTTCCTTGTTTACTTCTCATAATGAGACATAGATATTTTCATACAGATTTGTAAAAGACCTGTATGTATTGCCCTTAGTCTTTAAGTATATTATTATTCTTTGTCTTTAATCATGGTCACAATTTGGTTCATTTTTATTTTATGTCCAGAGATTTTGGATTTCTATGTACAAAAGTTACACCTACCATTTTTGTTTATATATATGTTTTCCCTTGTGCTATGCTTAAGAAGTTTTCCTTCAGTTGAATTTTTTGAAAAATGAAATTTTAAATGGAAGAAGATGACCTTCTCTTATTTGTCTCTTTGTGTTTAAGAGGGGAGGTACACATCTCAGCAAGGATGAAATGGCCATCTCTACATGGAACTCAGGTCCAGGCCTCAGTAGAGCACTTTACACGTTTGGATCATTCTTTTTTAAATTAGCAAAAGGTGTTTAGACATCTTCACACTGCCTACGATTGTTTCCTGCTCACATCAATTTTTACTGGCCTTGTGTGGAGGAAGGAGCTGGATTTGGTAAGAGGGCGGAAGAGAGAGGCAGGTGGCAGTCAGGTGGAGGCACTGGCGACAAGCCAGAGCAGCCAGCGCAACTCTAAGTAGCTCTAAATAGCACTCTGCTGCTCCACCTCTTCTGTTCTTTCTTCAAAATCCAACTCAAGTTTTTAACCTTCCAACTTTTCTATCCTGTTAATTACATGATCCTCCAAAATAGCTGAGAATATTTGTATTTTCACAACTGTTATCCAATTTCATTCTTTTCACGGAGTCTCTAATATGCAATTTTTGAACTATCTAGGTTTTACACTATCTAATGCAGAACTTAATATATATATTTTAACTTTCCCTGCAAGATTGTAAGGTTTCTGATACAAGTTAGTCATAGCTCAAGAGGAGATTGGTTTAGTTGGTTGAACATGGAAACTCACTTCGTTATGAAAATGCACAATGACTACTAATAGGTACCTATAGGCCAACCTATAGTTGGGCCTCAAAGCATTATTTGGCTTAAAAGACACTCACAAAAATCCCTCAAGTGTACATGTTGTATGAAAGACATACACACCCAAACACACACATGGCCTATGTAAATACATAGTTTTCGCCATAATAATTAAAGTCAATAGGATTCTGGGCTTGAGTCCGAGTAACTAAATTTGAATCTCGACTCTGTCACTTACCAGCAGTGTATGAGCCTTAGTTTCTGCATATGGAAAATGGATAATAAGTTAACTTCCTCATAAAGTCAAATAAATGCATGATCCAATTCAATCTGAGTTTCTCTAAAATGCATCAAAAGAAAGTGACTTAATTCTTTAGATAGAACTTCAAAATTTAAATTCCCTTCCAGCTCAGGAGTTGTTGGGGTGATAGGAAACCCCAAACCAAACCATAAGCCGAAAACTAGAAACCCCCAGGGCCATTTAGTTTCCGTAATTGTTTCACAGTTGAGTTGTTGGTTTTTATCCCAACTCAATCTGCACACATTATTAAATCTGGAATGAATGAGCTTGTGGCACATCTGGCAAGAGGAAAGGAGCCAAATTCCAGTTCTTCGTGCCTAACCTCCCAGTGAATTTTCCGGCGGGTGCAGCATGTTGTTTTTGACTCTTGACGTTGCGCCACGTGAGCCATGCTTGTGGGGAGCTGTTAAGCAGCTGTCCTTTACAATGCCCGAGGTGGGCAGAGACATGGTTATTATATGTATTGGGGGCAAAATTCCACTTGTCTTAGCCCCGTGGTCAGTTTTAACTCCAATATTCCATTCTGATATGCAGGTAGTCTCTCATTGACATCTGGAGGCGTTGTGCGGGGAAGGTAGAATATTAGCTATTAGCAATGAGATTCTCCATATGGATGTGAAAGAAAGCTTTTTTTTTTTTTTTTTTGCCTGTAATTTGTGAGGTTTTTGTGAAGCTCTCTGGGATCCTTCTGGATAAAGAATCTTCTATAAACCTCTCTTATTATAATGATGACTGCCGGCAGAATTGAAGTTACGTGTGTGCATCAGGAGGACAATATATCCTCTTTGTGCTCGCATAAACTTCCATTTATCTATACAAATATCTTTGAAAAGAGCAAAGCTGAAATGTCTCTTCTCCAGCTGGGGTGCTGTTCTGTTGTTGCTGCACAGTAAATTGGGTCACCGTCCAGCTTTGCATCCGGCACCTGCTCAGCCACAGAACGGCGAAACAAGTGCTTCTATAGTGACGGTGGCAGCGTGGAGCAAAACCTGTGCTGGGGATCTCTGTGGACAGCTAATAAGGAGTCCAGGAGAGACGATCATTCAGATTGCTGCCTTTGTTGTTCTTGTCTGGGAGGAAAGACATTACTAAAGGAAAATTGTTTTTTTAACTCTCACTTTTGAACTCTTTCTGTGCTCTCTGAGGACAGTGATTTTAAAAGGTTAGATTTTACCAGTACATGCCAATGTGGAGAAGAAATCTCTAATGCACAGGAATACTGGGTACCTTAGACTTTTCTGGAGACTAAATGTGGCAGTCTAAGATTGATTAGGAAGTATGTGGTGGTGAATAAATGGAATCAGGGTGTAATTGAATGAGAGCTAAACATGGAGTCAAGAGTTCAGATCCTAAGTCTACCACTAACTTGTGCTGTGCTTGCTGCCACCATGAGTCAGTTTCCTTCTCCGTGCTATTAATAGTCAGTTAACATGAAGATGAAATAAACAGAGTGCCTGGCTACAATGGGTTGTCACTAATTCTTCTCTAAATCTAGAAAGCAACTTGGTGATGGAGGGCCTGCATCAATCAGCATGGGTGAGGTTTCTCTGTGGTAACATGCAAGCCCTGAACCTTAGCAGATGAAACAGCAAAGAACTTCATGTTCACTGAGGTCAACTATTATGTCAGTGTGGCTATACTCTATGTAGTCCTCAGTCTGGGGTCCAGGTTCACTGAGTAACCACCATCTGGAAACTGTGCCAGCAAGTTGTAGGTGGAGAAAATTCTGGAGGAATTTATAGATGCAACTAAACAATCTGTCCAGAAATGATACCCATCCTTTCTGCTTAGAACCCATGGGCCAGAACTAGTTTTGTGATTCCTCCTAGTTGATAGTGAGCTAACAGACAAATCCTCATTTTGCCTCCAAACAGAGAAACCCAAAATACTTGGCAAGTAGCACGAATGACTTCTGCACTATCTAGCAAGTAGGCTCTGTTGATTTATGTTTATTCCATGTATCAAAGTGCCACTGTAAATTACTTGCCTCTTTATTATAACATAATCTTTCATTTTCTCTTTATTGTCGAATTTCTATTATTTCTTATTTGTCTTATTCTTATTTTTTTTAAAAAAAGAATGCAAGAAGAAAGCATTCTATTTTCATAGAATGGAACAATATGCTCATTTGAGTTTATTCTGGGCGATAAAGAAATTAATAATACATGGCTTTATCTTTCATCTTGTCCTGGAAAGTTGTACAGGAGGACAGAATATCAGGAGATAAGAGTGGAAGCAATTATCTGAAATTTTCCTAGAGGGACATTTATGTCATCTGGCAAGGTAAGATCCAATAGGAAGTAATGATTATGAAATGACTTTAGAATTCAGGCCAGTTATAAAGCTGGCCTAAAGAGGAGAGGGCTAGATTTAACATATCTATCATATACTTGAGAAAAACTACTCAATAAGAACCATAACATCAATTGAATCCATGTGCTTGATACTTCTTTCTGTTTTGAGAATCTTTATTTCCCTTGGGTATTGATGAAATGCTTGCATGCATGTGTGCCTTTAGGAATTTGAAGAAGGGATCAAAGGAGTCTAAGTCTTTATTGGTGTAGCAGACACTGTTAATTATCTCCTAATATCCATGTTATCTTCCAACTGTAGTGTGAGAATCCCTACTTTTCTATCCTGATACTAGAGACCAAACCTTTGTCTATGCTGACTGAGGTAGGTCCTCCCTCACAAAGTACTTTTTGGATATAATTAACATTAAATGACCACCAAGTATTTCCAGTCCCTCTTTCAACTATGAATGATGTATGCTTTGACTGATGTGATATGAGCAAAAGTCATGGGTGCAATTTCCAGGTCATATTGTTCAAGAATTATTTTCCATCCACTTGCTTTTCTATCTTGCTGGTTTGGAAAGGTAACAACATTCTGAAATAGTCACTTTGAACCCATGGATAGAAGCCAGATATTGAGGATCATTCACTGTTCTGGACTGCCTGCCTATGTTAGAACTGCTATATAAAAAAGAAACAAGCTGATCATATTGATTAGGTGGTTGTATTTTCGGGTCTCTTTATTATGGTGGTTTAGCCTGGTTCATATTGTCTTAGTCTGATTTTTTTTTTTTTTTTTTTTGGTTGCTGTATGATACAGTGAAATACCTAAGGTTGGGTAATATATAAAGAAAAGAGGTTAATTTAACTCACAGTTCTGGAGGTCCAAGACCATGATCACGGCATCTTGGTCTGGTGAGGGCCTTATGGCTACATCAAAAGATGAAAAATGGCATCATGGTGGGAGCACATATGAGAGGAAGAGGACATGGTGATACAGGAAGGCAGAGTGAGCTGACAGCTAATGTGACTTTATTACAACTCAAGATACTAATATAGACCTCCAAGAGCTAGAACTCCTGTGAGACAGTGTTAATCTATTCATGAGGGTGCTAGCCCCAGGCCTAATTACCTCCCAGTAGGCCCCTCTGCTCGCAGGTTCCATTACTCCCAACACCAGTACATGAACCTTTTGGGACACTCTCATTCCCTATCCAAATCCTAGCACCTACAAGCAACTATCAGTCTTAGAGGTCCTCTTTCTAGGCTCAGTTTTCTTTCCAGTACTATGTTTTAGTTGATTTTATTTTCTTTTATATTTCAGGGCAAGGGAAAAGATGACCCATCACAGATCGTGAGATTGAGATATGTACTTTTTCATACCTTTCCGTGTATTTGTCCTCTGAAATTCACCAGTCAACAACAAACACAAGGGTCTTCAAATTCTAGATTTGTTTCTTCAAACCAGTAGTTTACCCTGTATCATGAGCCTATTTTGCCTATCCAGGAAAGTTGTTTCACCTTTTATCAAAGCAAATTCTGTATGATTAACATTCTAAACCACAGTAAAAAGACTTCCAGGGCTTAACAGCCTTGTGTGTAACAAGAATTCTAGAGATATATTTAGGTATGAAAATAAGCCCAATTGGTCTTTGTACAGTCCTATTTTCTTCATTTGGTTCCACTTCATAGTTGAATATAAGCCCAGAGTAAAGGTCTGCGTATTTAGAAAATGTGGCTCTGGCCCATTCTCAAAACAGATGGACCTTTTCCTAAGGAGCTGATGCTCTGCAGGGTGGGTAGGTTTTGCATAAGTAAAGAGATAAAACAAACTGTAGCTAGCAAAAGGTGAACTTCAGGCAGCTGAAGTTCTTTGAGGGAGACTAGGTTTTTTTAGTCTTTCCCCTTATTCACTTGATAGCTCGTTTAGTATCTTGAGATGGAGTAGAAATGAATGGGTTGCTTTTCTACCTTCCCTTGCCAAACTCACTTCCTCAAGGGTGAGAAAAGACTCATCACAGACACCACTTCATCCTCCATGCCCCACAGCATCCATTTTCTTGGAAAATGATACAAAATTCAGCCTGTCCCTTTGCTTTTTCCACAGAAGGTCAGGCTGAGATCTGTTGACAGCTGTTTGGATGAATCCAGTGAATCAGAGAACTGAATGCACTAGTTGTTTTGGCATCTTGGAGACTAAGAGCATATTATTGGAGTGTGTTTACTCAGCATTTGGCAAGCTGCAAAAGAATTAGTGATAATAATGTGTGGTCCATCTAAATGATTTAGCAGAAATCAGAATTCTGGAGTTTTGTTTTGCTTTATCTAAGAGGAAATCTATTTGAAATGCTTTCTTGTAGAATTTTGTCTCTTCTATTTTTAAAAATTTTCATACCCAAACAAGTGAATATATTAAATCTCACTTAGCATATATTTATAAGAGGAGTCCTTTCCATAGATTAAAATTTTTGTTAGAGAATTCCCATCTAAGACATTGTTCTGCTAAGTGACTTAAAAATAATTTTCAAATTGGAGTTAAAGCCCAGTGATCCTATGGATGCACATTATTGATTGATTTATGATGATAGTTAATGAAGATAGGAGGAAATGCCATGTTTTAATCTTTTCCTATTACTACCAGAAAATCCCAATTCCCAATTGCTAAGATTCTGTAGTTGCTTAAATTATTTATAGTGCAAATAAACCTTGGTCAAGATATGCTACCTTCATGGCAAATTTCCTTGAGTTCTGCTCACCTATGTAAAATCTGTTTCAAATACTAAAATAATGATGGAAGTAACTCATTTGAATTGCCAGGATCACGTAAAGAAAGAACATGTTCACTGGCAGCTCTGGGCAACTCTGAAAATCATCACACATCATTTTAGCTTACGGAATTGGAAAAATAGAGTAATGGGCTGGGGAATTCCACAGGAATGAGTTGTATTGTAATAATCAATGTAAAGAATAAATCTTGTCAGATTAATATAACCTCTTGCTGTGATCTAGTAGAAAACCCTATGACTTAAAAAGGATAAAGGGGAATGAAGGTGATATAAATTTAATATAAATTCAGTAAAACTTTTGATTTTAGCTCATGTAACTTGATCATCAGTAAATCTTGGCTAGCCTACACACACACACACATACACACACACATACATAATACATGCAGGCATATCATATGATATCAACATATATATGATATAAATAATATTTACATATATATGATAAAGGGTTTTTTGAAACATTAAAATTTAATTTGATCTATACTACATAGAATCATCTGGATTAGGAGTCTTGGACTCAAATGTCTGCTGGGTCTAGATAGATAAATAACTGAAGCAGAAGTTATAAAACTAGAGGGGAGAGTGATAACTGAGAAACAAGAGAGTTCATGTGGCTGTGCCTTTCCTGCTAATGGTTATTGCCTTGTCAGAATTTGAGTTGGGTGAATAGGTTTTACAGTTTTCAAGAGAAATTGGAAATAAGGAGTTTATGCAAAATAAAAATTTAAATGCTAGTAATTAATGCAAGAAGTTTGCTGTGAAGCAGCAAACTTTCTGGACTAATTTTAACTCAAGGTGCACAATTTAAAATCTCTGAACTTGATTTTTATAGTAAAAAATTTATTTAATCTGCCAATTTTTTTATTCATTAATTTATTCTAATTAGGTGTATATGACAGTAGAATGCATTTTGATTAAGTGTACACAAATGCAGCACAACTTTTCATTTCTCTTGTTGTACACTATGCAATGTTGCACCACATGTGCAGTCATACATGTACCTAGGGTAATGATGTCCATCTCATTCCACTGTCTTTCCTGCCCCCATACCCCCTTCCTCTCCCCTCCCTACCCTTTTGTCCAATCAAATTTCCTTCATTCTTCCTGTGCTCCCCACCCCCTTACGGATCAGCATCCACTTATTAGAGAGAACATTTGGCCTTTGGTTTTCTGAGATTGGCTTACTTCCCTTAGCATGATATTCTCCACCTCCATCCCTTTGCCTGCAAATGCCATAATTTTATTCTCTTTTAAAATGTTGAGTAATATTCCATTGTATATATATACCACAGTTTCTTTATCCATTCCTCTATTGAGGGGCATCTATGTTGCTTCCATAGTTGAGCAATTGTGAATTGAGCTGCTATAAACATTGAAGTGGCTGTGTTACTGTAATGTACTGTTTTTACGTCTTTAGGGTATAGACCGAGGAATGGGATAGCTATCTCAAATGGTGGTTCCATTCCAAGTTTTCGAAGGAATCTCCCTACTGATTCTGCTTCTCTTTCATTGGGATAAAACTTTCTTCACGATTATCCCACTACAGGACTAGTCTGATTGTATATGTGTGAAACAATGTATTGGAACAAGTGAATTTGATCTGGTTATTTGTAATTCTCATGGGTGCTCTGTTTGGAAATAGTGAGCTACAATGTAAATTCCTTGATAACCTTGACTTAGGGGGGAGTAGTAAGTGACTTGGAGTTTGCCATAATAAATGTGAAAGTGGGCTTAAATGAACAAATTAAAGTTCCAGTGACAGGTAGAATCATTCACTTAGAAATGAAAAAAGAAACACAGACTTATAAACATAAAATAACTGATGTATGTAGAAACAATGGGAAGAAATATACTTGAAGTCATAACAACTTGGAAGTTAAATGTCATTGTTTATAAACTGCATGACCCAGGGAAGGTTAGAGTATAGGAAGAGATCAGAAAATGTCCTTATTTTTACCATATAGGTTGTAATACTTGAAAGTTTATGAAGCACCTGGACCATATAACGAATCCATTTGCTGTAGCCAGCATGTTTTTCTAATGGGCTCAGCTAAGGTACAATACCACTTCAAGGAGGTTTAAAAAATAAAGAGAGAGTACCAGCCAAGTAAAAGAGATAAAAGAAATGAGATGAACTCACCAAAACACCCTGGAGCCAGAATGCCTAACTTGAATTCTGGATCCATCATTTATCAATTCTGTGCCTCAATTTCCTAATCTGCTAAACTGGGATGATAAGGATCCCTAAGGGCATGTAGACAGTGCTATATAATTAGTTAACATTACTATTATATTTATAACTAGGAAAACTTGGGGAATAAAAAAGAAGAAAAACTGAGATTATTATTGTGTATTATGTACTTGGTCTTCATTTTAAATACTATATCTGTCGACTTATTTCTCAAAATAAGCCTGTGAGTTAAACATGATTATCTTCAATTTATAGATTCAATACTGAAACTTAGTGAAAAGTACGGTAGAAACTCTTTTAACCAAATTCTACTTTGCTACTTCTTTGGATTAATACATATTTTTCATTCTATGTGTAGTATGTACATCCTGATGCACATGATATCTAAACATCTGTGGTCAGGGGCTGTTCTAGTATGTGCTCTAGATACCACTGCTCCTGCCAGGTGCATTATGGACCTTCCAAGAATCGGTTCTGTGTGTTTCCTCTCTTCTTCTAAGCAGGACTAATTGGATCATTAATGGTGCTATGGGCAAGATTATAAATGGAAGTCCATATTCCTTGCATCAAAATATTTAAAGCTATAATGAATAATAAACTCTTAAATAAAGTGTGTTGTATTCTCCTTACTTAATGAGTAAATCTTCACAATGATCAGGAAGACCAAGTTCAAATTTCCATTTCTCAAAATATGGTGGTGTAGAAAGAGAGGTATCATTTCCAGCAGCATGGTGTTCTTGCTGTGTAGCCCACTTCTCTCTCTTCTAACCTCTACAAGGGGTCTCAGGTATTATTGAACACTCTTTGGTCACATTCACAGCTAGTTGGCTAGGGAATTTCAGGTGCTTTTTTCTTGATAAATGTTTTAAAACTGAGCATGCAGGCTCGGGACCCACATATTGCTGTGCTTTCAATGAGTGAAACACGGCAAGAGAAGAACCAAAATTTAGACTTTGAAAACAAGGACCCAAAACAGGAACCCCTGTTTCTGTGTCTAGTGAAGGAATTGAGACTAATTAGCATTAGATTAAATATTATACAGAATGATAAATTGTTAGTGTGCAAACACATGGGTAATATTTCTAGGGAAATTATGTTAGAAACTTTGGAGAATCTACATAAAAGTAACTAAAACATTATTATATGAAATGTAGGCAAAATATGTTAAAATTTGGGGAGAGATAAAAATATAGAATTTTTTTTGCACTCAACTTGATTGCTAAATGTTAAGTTATCAGATTCAGAAATTGAAAATCAAAGATGATGCATTATGGATAAGATTTATGCAAGAAAATCAATGAGGAACTCTAATTGGTTGACTCTTATTCCAAGGAAAGACTATTCTACAATAAAGAATGGAGAATGAATTTGCATTATTTAAAATAAGATGGAAGAAAACATTTAAATTGAAATTTTAAAATGTATTTCCTGCGTTAATTAAAATTTTATTGGCTGACCTATTCCCAGTCCTAATCTCATTTACCAAACAAGCTTCTCCTGTAACCAGCCAAGAGTCAAAGAGGTAGTAAATTGGTAAGATTGGGAAAAAAGGGTAAATTTTTCTTTATTTTATATTCTCTTAACCACTATGCTTTATTTATTTATTTATTTTGTGGGGGTGGTTCTGAGGATTGAACTTAGGGTGCTTGAACACTGAGCCACATTACTGGCCCTATTTTGTATTTTTATTTAGAGACAGGGTTTTGCTGAGTTGCTTAGTGCCTCACCATTGCTGAGGCTGGCTTTGAAGTCACAATCCTCCTGTCTCAGCCTCTCAAGCCACTGGGATTACAGGAGTGTGCCACCCCAACCATCTACTATACTTCATTTTTTAAAAATTTAATTTATTTATTCTACATAGGTATACATGATAGCAGAATGCATTTTGATTCATTGTACACAGATGGAGCACAACTTTTCATTTCTCTGGTTGTACATGATGTAGAATCACATCATATATGCAGTCATCATATATGAAGCTGGGGCTATGATATCCATCTCATTCCACCATCTTTCCTGCCCCCATGTCCCTTCCCCCGTCTCTCCTCTTTGACCAAATTTCCTCCATTTCTCTCGTGTCCCCTCCCCCATTATGGATCATCATCCACTTATCAGAGAGAATATTTGGCATTTGTTTTTGGGGTTGGCTTACTTTGCTTCGCATGATATTCTCCAACAACATCCATTTACCTGCAAATGCCATAATTCTATTCTTTTATTGGAGGGTAATATTCCATTGTGTATATATACCACAGTTCCTTTATTCATTCATCTATTGAAGGGCATTTAGGTTGGTTCCACAGTTTAGCTATTGTGAATTGAGCTGCTATAAATATTGAAATGGCTGTGTCACTATAGTATGCTGTTTTAAGTCCTTTGGGTATAGACCAAGGAGTGGGATAGCTGGGTCAAATGGTGGTTCCATTCCAAGTTTTCTAAGGAATCTCCATATTGCTTTCCAGATTGGTTGTACCAATTTGCAGTCCCGCCAGCAATGTCTGAACATGCCTTTCCCCCCACATCCTCGCCAATACTTATTGTTGTTTTTATTCTTGATAATTGCCATTCTGACTGGTGTGAGATAAAATCTTAGAGTAGTTTTGATTTTCATTTTTTTAATTACTTGAGATGTTGAACATTTTTTCATATGTCTGTTGATTGATTGTATATCTTCTTCTGTGAAGTATCTGTTCAGCTCCTTAGCCCATTTGTTGATTGGGTTGTTTGTTTTTTTGGTGTTAAGTTTTTTGAGTTCTTTATATATCCTGGAGATTAGTGCTCTATCAGATGTGCATGTGGCAAAAATTCGTTACCAGAATGTAGCCTCTCTGTTGACTTCATTGATTGTTTCTTTTTCTGAGAAGAAGCTTTTTAGTTTGAATCCATCCCATTTATTGATTCTTGATTTTACTTCTTGCGTTAGAGGAGTCTTGTTAAGAAAGTAAGGTCCTAAGCTGACATGATGAAGATTTGGGCCTACTTTTTGTTCTATTAGGTGCAGGGTCTCTGGTCTAATTTGTAGGTCCTAGATCCACTTTGAGTTGAATTTTGTGCATGGTGAGAGATAGGGGTTTAATTTCATTTTGCTACATATGAATTTCCAGTTTTCCTAGCATCATTTGTTGAAGAGGCTATCTTTTCTCCAGTATATGTGTTTAGCACCTTTGTCTAGTACAAGATAACTGTATTTATGTGGGTTACATGTCTATTTTGGTGCCAGTGCCATGCTGTTTTTGTTACTATAGCTTTGTAGTATAGTTTAAGGTCTGATATTGTGAAGCTTCCTGCTTCACTCTGCTTGCTAAGGATTGCTTTGGCTATTCTGGGTCTCTTATTCTTCCAAATGAATTTCATGATTGCCTTTTCTATATCTATAAGGAATGACATTGGGATTTTAATTGGAATTGCATTGAATCTATATAGCGCTTTGGGTAGTATGGTCATTTTGATAATATTGACTCTGCTTATCCAAGAGCATAGAAGATTTTTTCATCTTCTAAAGTCTTCTTCAATTTCTTTCTTTAGTGTCCTGTAGTTTTCATTGTAGAGGTTTTTCACTTCTTTTGTTAAATTGATTCCCAAGTATTTTATTTTTTTTGAGGCTCTTGTGAAAGGGATAGTTTTCCTAATTTCTCTTTCAGAGGGTTTATCATTAATTTATAGAAGTGCAATTGATTTATGGGTGTTGATTTTATATCCTGCTACTTTGCTGAAATCATTTATTAATTCTAGAAGATTTCTGGTGGAATTTTTTGGATCCTCTAAGGATAGAATCATGTCATCTGCAAATAATGATAGTTTGAGTTCTTTTTTCCCGATTCGTACCCCTTTAATTTCTTTCGTCTGTCTAATTGCTCTGGCTAGTGTTTCAAGGACTATGTTGAATAACAGTGGTGAATAGCTGTCTTATTCCAGTTTTTAGAAGGAAAGCTTCCAATTTTTCTTCATTTAGGATGATGTTGGCCTTGGGTGTAGCATAGATAGCTTTTACAAAGTTGAGGTATATTCCTACTATCCCTAGTTTTTCCAGTGTTTTGAATATGAAAGAGTGCTGTATTTTTTCAAATGCTTTCTCTGCATCAATGGATAAAATCATATGATTCTTATCTTTAAGTCTACTGATGTGATGGGTTACGTTAAGTATTAAGCCACTCACTGTAGCACTCAGTGAAAAATTTTGGGAGTTAATTGAATGTTAACTATACCAAGATTATATCTTAACTGTGGATTAGTTTTTCTAAGAGATATTATGGAAATTTTGATAAATAAATATGCTTGTCTAATATATTTTCCAGCTTGGAGGCTTTCAGACAAACTTTTGTACTGTAGCACTCTGTGACTCAATAGATGAACCCTAAAATTAACCTAAAATAAAGTATTTATTGTCTTTTTCTGTCAATTTTAACTATATAAAACATTTATAATTTTAATGATTTTTTTTCTGTGCTGTATCTTTAGGTGGGTTTCCATAGAAAACTGGAATAGCCAAGTGAGAAACCTAAGTTAGGCATCCTAACTCAAAATAACCTTAAGAAAGATGATCATACATGTAATGAAATATTATGTTCTATCCTTTAAACATGTATAATAATTATTCCTAAGTTAAAAGTAAAAGTGTATTGATATGCAGATGTTGAAATTAAAATAAAAATTAAGACCTAGACGAAGTATAAAATACTACCAAGAGAAATCTAAGTAATTGTTCATGTGGTCTCCCTTTAAAAACAGAGAGGAGCATGTTTATAGATTTTTCTCTTGGTGAAGTGGCAATTCTCCTGGAAACTCTTCAAAGTCTAAAGGGCAGTTGGTTGAACGATTGGAGTGCAGGGCCCTTCTGCTCATGAGACTGGAGGTGGGCTTTTAGATGCTCTCATACGACATATACACTCAGGGATGTTAGGGAGAAAAACAAGGAGTCATCTGGGTTCTTCAAGTGATCATCACCACTGAGTTTTAGAAACAACTTTGTGAAATATGAGTTGATCTCCTTAGAAGAGAGGATAAAAAATAACCTTCCTTCTTCTTCTGTAAAAGTTCTTATGAAATGCAATTGATAACACTTTTGAAAGTGGTTTGTTCTTTCTGTATTGCCTGCAGTATTTCCAAATTTGGCTAATTTTAAGACAAAACTCAGGTCTACAACAGGATTGATGCTTTTGCTTATCTACAGCACTGTCTTGCTCAGTGTCACATTAGGGTCCTAACACTTTCTCCTACTTCCATATTTCCTCTAGCTTCTCTTCTAGAACCCAGTGTACATAAGAATCTCCTAGAGATTCTGTTAAAATGAATATTTTGATTCAGTAGGTACAATATGGGGCCTTAGATGGTACAGATCAAAGATGCCCCAAGGTGATGTCAGCTGCCCTGAGGACCACAGTTTGAGAAGCAAGGACGACATCAATAGCTGTTACATAAGAATCAAATTGTTTATATTAAAATTCTGAAATTAAGGAGAGTAGTAGGAAAAGTGGATCTTGAAAACATAGCTTTTGTTTATGAATTAACAAAGCCAGAATCAACAAGGAAAAGAAAACAAAACAATAGACACAAAATTCCTACTAACTTTTGGCTTTGTCACAGTGGCTGAAGCAGAGATAAAAAAAAATCCATGGTGGATAAGAAGTGTTATTTACGGAATTCTGGACTGGTGTTAGAAAGGGAGGATCTCATGGAGCAGAGAAAACCCTTTGCACCTATGGGAGTTAGGAGTAAATCCCAGAATGAAGTTCCTAGAACTGCTAAATGGATTCCACTTGCTCTCCTGACCCCATCATTTCAAAGCCGATAATGAAATTGTAGCATTTAACACAAACCAGAAAGAACCATCATAAAATAAGATTATCTCACCCATGAAGGGTGAGGATAAATTTATTATGTGCTTGGAGGAAAAGCACATTGAGGTCTGTATCCATTCTAGTCTGGTTAAGAACTCAGTGGTCACAGAGTGAGTACAATCTGGTCTTCCTTTCCTAGAACACAGAAAGGTGAGTCAGAACGTCAAAATAAATAAGGGTCTGTAGCCACATATGGGGATTGGATGCCAGACTTTTCCACCTCCTCCCTTTCCTCAGGCAGGTCATTCAGTGTGTGGCTGGGCCAGTGCCTGCTTTGGAATTACAAATCACCTCCTTCTAGTGGGTCCTGAACTGTGGGGCCGATGAGCAATTGTGAGAAGAATATAAATTAGGAAACCTGACTGGCAAACCAAGGCAGGCAAGAATTCTATTTCTAATCAAAGAATGGTATGGAGAAAGAAAGTATAGAGGGGAAATCTAGGTGACAATTTTGTAATCAGAGGAAGTGAAATTAGGAAAATTAAAATTAAGTATTATGGTACTTGCATTGATAGCGTGAGTGCTAAAATATACTCAGTTTCCTACTCTTGTGATGTTTAATAATGATAACCAATCTTTCTGGACTTTGCTAGAATAAACAGGTCCTCAGAAACCCTATAGGTACACATATGTATTTTTCATTTCTTTCTTTCTTTCTTTTTCTTTTCTTTTCTTGGTAACAGCATTTAAACCCAGGGCTGCTTAACCACTAAGCCATATCCCCAGCCCTTTTTTGTATTTTATTTAAAGACAGGGTCTTACCGAGTTGCTTAGGGCCTTGCTAAATTGCTGAGGCTAGCTTTGAACCTGCAATCCTCCTGCCTCAGGCTCCAGAGCTGCTGGAGGCATGTGCCACCGCACCCAACTAATTTTTATTTTGTTTTTAATGTAGCCTGGTGATCAGTAATGACTGAACAGCCAGAAATTGTGGGTTTAGATCCTGTTTCTACCATTTACAAGCTGAAACTTCTTGCACTCCAATCTCCTGTTGAGTAATGGGGATAATAATGGCCTCTTCCTAATAATGCCCAGCAGACAATGAGAAAGCCAGTGAGACAGTAAATACTTTAAACAATGCCAGGCACAGGTAAGCATGATCCAGATTAGTTATTGTTGTTGTTGTTATTTTCATTATCTTGATCATAAACCATGCAGAGCATCATGCTTACATAAACAATCTGACAGGCAAGCCCAGATAAAATGAAGAGTGACTTGAAATGATTTCTGACAGACCCATTAATTATAGCATGGAAGAAACCATTCCCCAGGGAAGCCATTGCTGTTTTGATGGGTTCTTAAGTTCACAAACTGTTTTTTCGGTTCACCAATTGAGTAACTGCAGTGAGGCAGAATAAATTAGAAAACAGCATTGAGAATAGGATTCTTGTTCCAGAAAAAACTTACTCTAGTGAGGCTTAGGGTATCACTATGTTCTCTGAGGTTCTCAGTACCATTTTGGCAACTGCACTTCTTTGTGGTGATTTCTCTTAGGTGGACTTTCCCTGTGGTTTTCTGAAATGTTTCATTTGATGAAAATGCCTAGACCAATGCCCTATAAAAATGGCTATGAATGAATTTGGAGGGGATGGGCTTGAAGGGCCCAAGAAGACCTGGAACCACCATTCCCTCTGGCTCCTCCTTTTGTCCTGGGATGGCCTGATTTTTGATTGTATCTGTGTATCTACCCAGAGCCTAAGGAATGTTTTTCTTGTATGCTAGGCCAAAATACAAAGTCTGAGGGGAAAGATGTGACTGCTTTGGTATTTATTTATTGGGGGCTATAAACTTTTAATTCTGGCCTTAAATTCTGCAGCTAGAAATGCAGCTTGTGGGCAAGGGACAGGTGAATTTCCAAAAGAGATCTCAGAAGGTTGACTTTTAGGATCCCTGAAGATGTGGATAAAAGGGGGACCTTTTAAATAAACCAAGTGCCCACAATGGCTTTATTACCACACTGCTCTTCACACTGTAGATTACACGAAGGCCTGGAGACTAATTTCAGCAACAGCCACAATTTACTAGCTATAGTGGGCCTCAGATGAATAGTTTCTTGTAAAATCAGTGGCAGCTTTATCCTAGCAGAGCACAAATAAATCAGCTCTTATTATTCCACATTCATTTAATCCTGGGACATTAGTCAGTGAGACCTTTCTGCAGCCTAATAAACAGCAGCAGCAGCAGTTTTTCTTTATGAGAGTAGTTGTTCATCCTAAATTAGAGCCAGCATTAGGTGGAAGCAGAAACTTTTGCTGGATGATTTAAAGATATATAATATGAGACCATAATAGTGTGTGAAAACTGTACCCATGTGTATAAATATAGCAGGGTCATAATTTTGCTGTATGTGGGTTACTTTAGAGCACATGGCTTATTTTATCTTTCTTGAGGGTTTCCTTTGTTGCAGGTGATGCTGTTATCCTGTCTCTCCCGACTCGAATGTCTCTTTCTTTCCCTTGGTGTTAAGTAGAGATTGAAGATGAAGCTCCCTACCTCTCCTTCCCCAGAAGGCACAGCTGGTAGAGGATTCCACCCAGGTAAAGGAGAGTGTATCTAAGATATGCACCTGGCTATTTGGCTTTGCTAAGCTGCTTCTCAATTCAAAATACCAACCCAAATCCAAATAGAACTTTTCAATTTAGTTCAACTCAGGTCACAAGTTTTCTGTTACAATGTCCCTACATATGTGATGAACACAATTTGCCTCACTTTATTATTAATATTGTGACTTAGAAAAATAAACCTTCAGCATAAACTACTTGGCTTTACTTCATGGGTGTTCAGGTTTTGAAATAGAGATGTCACAGCAACAATGTGTCCTCACTTAACTGTGATCTACTTCCATTCAGGGTGTCTTTTCATACATCCATTAGGAAAAATACACCAGGAAGTGCATAGTTTGATAAAAATGCATATGGGATCACTTGTTCAATGCAAACAAATTGATAATCAAACATGAATTTGTTCATACTCGCCTGTAGTGTGCAGATGATTTTTACTACATTTATAAGAGTTTGTGCACTAGTAGAGTGCTCTTAGTAATTTAGCAAGCATTAACTGAATACCCATTGTATATACTCCATAGTAGAGTTTTATGTAGATGTACTTATTGGAAATTCACTTCCTTGTGGTGGAAGAGGAGAAGAAAGAGAAGTTTAGACTATTGGATCTCAGAAAAAGCACCTGTGGAACTAATATAAAATTAATGAGATACATTTTCCATTAAGAGATGTAAAATGCAGTTATCACAACCAGGTGTCATCACATTTGACCAGTGAATGATAGCTCATTTGCATAATGAAAACGAAAGTATTCCGATACAAGTTCTTTTCTGTAGCTAAGACAATATCCTTACTCTTTCAGCACAATACGTATATAGTCAAAATAGATTCTTTTGCCCACAAGAATATAACAAAAGACATGATTCTTCCTTCTCATGGAGAAATACATTGTTCAAAGAAAAACACCACAGGATTAAGAGGATTTAGGCAGAGTTAACATAGAACAAGGTAGACTTGGATGGATTCTGATTTTCTATAGCATGTTGCCCCTATATGGATGAAGAATTATTATCCTATTTCAACCTCTGGCAGCAGAGGATAGCCAATTCCAACTCGTCTGTGCAATGCATTCTGCTGATTCTTAGGGTGGACCAGATCACCTGTGAGGATGTGTGAGCACAAAGATATTATAGCCTCCAGAGAAATGTCACCAAGTGTCTGTACATCATCCTCATGTAATGAGACCAGGATATTATTAAATAGTGATTTTAGAAATAGACGAGCAAAACTTGACCACAGCAAATAGCCTGTACTTCTTTTTCTTCAAAGCCTAACTTAAGACTTAACATGCCAGGCGCGGTGGTGCATACCTGTAATCCCAGTGGCCAGGGAGGTTAAGACAGGAGGATTGTGAGTTCAAAGCCAGCCTCAGCAATGGCGGGGCACTAAGCAACTCAGTGAGACCTTGACTCTAAATAAAATACAAAATAGGGCTGGGCATGTAGCTCAGTGGTTGAGTTCCTCTGAGTTCAGTCCCCAGTAAATCCCTCCTCAAAAACCCCTCAACATATGATAGATATACACCGTTGCTTGATTTATTAACAAATATTGATGAAAACAGTTCAATAGGAAGTCACCAGTTCTAAAAAAAAATAAGATTTACTGTTTAGGGCTAGTTTCTTCCAATTTTTTTGTACTATTTTTGCATATTGTGATGGTTAATCTGGATTGTCAATTTGTGGATTAGGAGATCCCTAAGATGAAAAGACTTTGGGGTATGCCAATGAAGGTGTTTCCAGAGATGATTGGCATGTGAGACAACAAACTGAGGTGGAAGACCTACCCTGAATATAGATAGCATAATCCAATAGGCGAGGGGCCCCAGGTAGAATAAAAGGCAGAAGAAGGAGGAAGCCACAGGGAATGCAAACTGGATTCTTTTGAGCGGATTTCTCTATTGTAGCGTCCATTGCCCGTGGACTCTGGACACTCCAGCTCTTTCACTTATCCAAAGTGAATCCACACCAGCTATTCTTCAGGGACATCTAGGCTTTCATTTGCAGACTGGAGCTGCATCATTGGTCCCTCATGTTCTGAGGCTCTAGCTTCTGTTGGACAGAGTGGTACTGGTTTCTCCTATCTCGGGCATGCAGAAGGCCATCGTGGGACAATCCACCTTCTAATTATGTAAGGTAATCTATTGCATCCCTTTTTTATAATCATACATGTACATATCTTGTTGGTTCTGTTCTTCTATAGAACCTTGCCTAGTACATATACCAACTGATAATACCTCTATTTTATAACTTCCCAAAACTAAAATATGAGATAGCAAAACCTTCAGTTTACTTTTATATTGGTAAAATAAAGAATTGAGACAATGACTTGCATAGTTAAAGCAAAAAGACTTAAACTATTGCACACGGTTTAACAAACTGCATTCTTGGGATCTAATCATGAAGCAACTTAACTTGGACTCTTTTTGCCCTTTGAAAATGTACTCAGTGTGGCAAATTCTTATTCCACCTCAGATGAAAATTCACCAGTCTCATGACTTTTCTTATTACTCTTAGGTTATCAGAAATCCATTCCATATTGTAATTAAAATGATAAAAGTGATTAAAATTACTTTCTCCCCAACTCCAGTTAGGGCTGCAGCTTCTTCTTCTTTCTCACTTTTCTCAGCTTGTTTCTTTAGGTTTTTGACCCCTCTGGATTTTGAGTAGCAGACAGGAAGACACTGATAGAATGTCAAATATGGTTGTCTCCTAAAGATTCATGTGCTGGAAGCTTTTCCCTGATGATGTGTTAGAACCTATAAGAGATACGGTCTCATATTAAGTTAATTAGGACCTGGGGAAAACACCCTCATGAATGAATTAACACTGTCTCTAGAGAGAGGGTCAAGTCTGATGAGATTAGATTAATTCTCTAGAATGCAAGTTGTTATGAAGCGAGTTCAACCCTCTGGCTTGGACCTTCTGCATGTGGCCATTTCTCTTTCCGCTTTCCCACCATGTTGTAATGCAGTCAGGGGGCCCTTTAACAGGATGCTGTGCCATACTTTTTGAACCATCCATCCATCAGAATCATGAGCCAAGTAAATTTCTTTAAAGTACCCAGCCTCAAGTATTTTGTTATACCAACACATGATGAGCTAAGACACATTCTCAAGTAGACGTGCTAGCTTTTTATCATGGGTGCTGTCATGAGTACTTTGGAAAATGTGGTCCTCCCAGTTGCTGGGGCATGTGATCAGTATTTTATTGATCTATCTCTATTCTGTCTGGTAGCTTTGTCCTTCCAAAATCCTTAGAAATTCTTGGTTTCCATCCCCTGAGATTTCTCATATGCAGCCTTTTCTGTGCAACATCTAAAGCAACCCAACATAATTTTGTTTCATGCCTGACTGACATCTAGTCCATCAGAGTCTCATGTCTTCCTGACTCCAATAAACTCTGGAAATCAGGCTAATTCAGTATTCACTCCTGGAGTTCATTTGTCACAGCACCAATCAAGCTCTCTTCACAATTCTGACAGTGTTTATGTCATTATGGGTGAAGCATCAGAGAATCATCCAATAGGTCCTCAGGCTCCCACTGTGCAAGTCCCCTACATCCTCACAACTTCTTTTGTTATCTGTTATTTTTACACTTTGGATGAAACCAAGGCAGGAAGACCCTTCAATATCCTGCTACATTGGGTTGCATATTTTCCAAGAATGGAATCTTTTCAAAAGGCCATGCTCTATTTCCAGTGATCTAAAACCCCACCTAACCTTAGTCTTCACTGGATATCTTATAACAGATTTTGAATATACATGTCTGTTGTGCTTTGGGTGGAAAGAATAATTTAAGAATGAGAGTTGTTCTTGCTTGTACCAAAGTTCTTTCAAGCAGATATTATCCAACATTGCCACGTTTTCATTTTGCTGACATATAACTAGAAACTAGAAACAAATATTGTATGAGTTCTATTTTATGGGTTAATTGTCTGTTTGCACTTTAAATTTGGAAATCGGCATAGCTTCTGCTATGAATCTGCATGAGTCTTTTAATGAAAATTATAGCTTTCATACATATCTGTAGTCGTGGGTTAAGAGAGAGAGAGAATGTGGAGGAGTAAGAGAGTAATTGGTAGAATGAGAGGAAAAAAAAAAAAACCTTTTTGTTTAAGTGCCTAACTATAATTTCAGTACTTTATGTCTAAGACTAGAACTTACATTCTTTGTGAAGACAAATGTTTTTCTACCTAATTTCAAAATCTGCAGAGGTTTAGTGATGATCTCATGCAATCCCTTTATTTTATGGTTTTATGTTGTCAAATGGGGTGGGTAAGTTCATACCTTTTGGTTACAAGTTTCTTGATTTTATAAAACTGAATCTTAAATTTTAAGTGATTTTCCCAGGTCCCAAAGCTAAATAGTGGCAGAGGTAGAGCTAGAACTAATTTTAAATATGTCAAGTCTTCTCCTTTGCTGAAATTAAAACTGGAAAGAGATTTTACAGTATTTATTTCAGGATCTTATGCTTTCATAGGATCTAGACACAAATGCATTTGCCATTGGGCATTTTAAGACCACTTATGTTATCTGTGCTCATGACAGTTTTGCATGATGAGGGAGTATGTGCAGGCTGGGCGATGGAGACAGGTGTGAAGGTAATACAGGTAACTGAAACTGGCAATTTCATGAGCTTCTTCTGAAATATAGCACTGATTTCTCCCAAGAAGCTTCTCTAGGAGCTTCCTTCAAAACAAAAACAAAGCCTGAGTAGCAAATGCAATATATGAAGAGTTCCATGAGAACTATCATGTTTGCAATTTAATTATACATTTACTGTGGTTTTAGAGATAACATAGAGTACAGAATATGTCCTTGACCTATCATACTCAATTACAAATAAGTTCTTTTATTATTATCCAGAGAGTTCTAGAACATTAAGATAACTAACTCTATGTTCTTGTTATCTCAGCAGTATAACAAGCTATCCAAAAAAATTAGTGACATCAGAGAAGAGCCAACTTGTTATGTTCATGGATTCTGTGAATCAGGTTTAGAAAAGGCATGACAGAAGTAGCCTATCTCTGCTTTCTGATGTGTGGGTCCCCAGCTTGTATGACATGAAATGTTGGGAATGAAGAAAATGGCTTATTCACCCACATGGGTTGTACATACACTGGGATGGTCAAAGGACAGGTTCAGCTGAAATTAAGAGATCCTATAAGTGGCTATCTAGAATGATGGTTAGAAATTAGTCACACATATGGTGGCTCAGGACTAAAAGAACAAGAAAGCAAATTTCATGGGCTTTGATACTCTAGCCTGGGAAATCATATTGTCATTTCTACCACACTCTGTGATGTAACCAAACACAAGCCCACCTAGATTCTAGGAAAGAGGATGCGGTTCATTCCTCTCGGTGGAAGACCCTCAAAATTTCAGGGACATGTTTTAAAAATACACCCAGGTAACCCCCCTTCTTACTTAAGTGTTTCTATTGTTATAGTTTTGAATCTTATTTACATTTTAATTCCTTAAGAGATTTATTATGGATTTTAAAAGCAATACAAACTCAGATTCACCCACATACATAACCTCTCTGTAGTGATTAATTTCTTTCTGCATCTCTTAATTTCTGTCTGAGATAGTTTTCCTTCTATCAGAATAACTCCCTAATTTGTGTCTACCATTGTTTTATTTCTCAATCCTGCTAGGAGTTTGTCAGTCATATTGATATTTTCCAAGAACCACCTTTTTTTTCTCCAATTAATATATTTCTATTGTGTTTTTGCTATAAATTACATTGATTTCTATTCTTTCCTCTCTTTCTTTGCCTCACTTGTTTTGAATTTAGTTTCCTCATCTTTGTTTGGGTTACTGGAGAGGGAGCTTAGATTGACTTGAGAAGATATGTATTTATTGTTATACATTTTTCCTCTCAACACTGTAGTCATGTCTCACACATTTGAAATGTTATATTTTTGTTTTCACTTAGTTAATCTATTTTTTCAGTTTGATTTTTGAATTCTTCTTTAACCTATGGATTATTTATAAGCATGTTATTCACTTTCTAAGTATTTGGAGATTTACCAGATTTTCTTTTGTTTGTTTATTGATTTCAATATTTTTCCCACTGTGGTCAGAGTATATTTTGTCTTATTTCAATTCTATTACATTTGTTTTATGTACCAATATATATTCTTTGTTGATATATGCCCCATGGATACTTGAGAAGAATAGGTATTCTGTTACTGTAGGGTGTAGGGTTCTATAGATGTCAATTAGATCCTTTGGTTGATGGTGGTATTGAGTTTCTCTGTATGATTGCTGATTTTCTATCTAGCTACTCTGTCAATTATTGAGAGAAGTGCATTGGTCTCCAGATATAATTGCTGTGTGTATCTATTTCTTTCCTTTTTTATTTGACATATATTTAATCTCTGTTATTGATGTGTATAAATTTTGCAGTGCTACATCTTTTTGATGGGTTTATCCTTTTATGACTATACAATGTCCCTTTATGTCACTGGTCATTTTTATTGCTTAGATGTCTACTTTATTTGAGATAAATATAGTCATTCCTGATTTCCTTTTACTATTTGCATAATCAATCTTTTTTTAACTTTATATTAATCTCAACTTTATCCTTATATTAAAAGTGAATTCCTGGGGAGGTTTCAAGGTTGCTTTCCTGGCTGCTCTGTGCCATGAAACCAAGAAAACAGATATGCAGCTTCTCAGCAAGGTGGGTGAACAAAAAAAGGGGGGAGGACTTTACTGGAATTTAAAACTGGACATTTAAAGCAGACTAGGGCTCAGGAGTTGGGACATAATAAAATAAGGAAGAACTCCCCAGAAGCAAAGGCTACTGCCATGGCCAGGCCAGAAGCATCAGCCAGAGCAGTCCCTCTGTGCACAAAGTGAAGGGTAAGTGAATTAAAGAAATCCCTATTTTTAGGAGGTCTGAGGCCTGTGTGGGTATGGATTGTTTAGAGATCAAGGGCATTGCTCAACAAACCTGAAAGGTGCTCTACACAATATCCTTGTGTGAGAAAGAAGCCACCATCTCTTCAGGTAGCATGCAGAAGACAAAGGAAAACCATGCAGCTGTGGTGCAGGGATTGGCAGCTAAGGGAGCCGATTCCTAGCAAACACAAGTCTGACCCAAAATACAGGCCCAGTAAACACACACCACACAACATAGAATGTGCTTAAGTGACCAGGAGAAAAATCAAACATGGGAGATGTTAACACAGGGGACAATTGGTTATGGAAACCCACCTGGCTCTATCTCTCCCCCTCCAATCTGGCTACTTGCAGGCTGGGAATTAGGAAGGCAAGAGTGGGAGAGATGGACTTTGATGACTGAACTCAAGATCACCTGGGACCACTGGTGACATAAGGGACTAAGAATCGGCTCCTCCACCACGCAAGTGGAACCCAGAAGATCCCTGGGGTAGAGGGATTCCAGTGTGGACAGGCAATTACTGGGCCCTGAAATTGCAATGACTTAAAATATCCAGACCAATTGGTCTGTAAAGAGGTAAAGAGCCTGGAGCCCACTTAAGCTTAACCCTGCCTCTAGGAATTCCACCTATGGGATTACCTCTCCCACACCTGCAGTCCAGAGGGTGGGGCATCATGCTCCAGACGACTTCACCTAAAACTGTTAAGCAGAGAAGCTGAGAATATTTTAAACTCTAATGAAAAGAATTCTTTAAATTTTCATCAAAACTTTTTTCCCCCTTTTCTTTTCTTTAATATTTTTTCTTGTTTCTTTCTTTCTTTCTTGGTTTTCTCTGTTTAATTGTGATCTTAGTGGTCATGGACATTTATACATATTCATATAGTTTTTCTTTCAATTCTAGCATTTTGAAGCCATTTTCGTGGGTAAGTTCTTTGAAGACTAGGATAGTTTGATTAGTGTATTTTAGTTTTGTTTTTTTATTATTTTATTTTTATTTTTAATTTTTAAAATTTTAGTGTGTGTGTATGTGTGTGTGTGCATATATATATCTTATCAATCTGTTTCCCTTGATTCTCTTTCTCATTTTTCTTCCACTAACAGCCAATCTCTATTGTTCTTCCACTCTTCCTTTAATTTTGACTTCTATCTTCTCTCCTCCTTCCTCATAATCATCACATTTTATATCATTTCTGTTCTTTTCCTGTCCACAATGTGCAATTGTAAATTCTTTTGCAAACTTGCTGTTTTTTATTGTAGGCAAAACCTGATTTATCATTTCAATTTATTGTGATAATTAACATTGTAGATGTCATGGTAGGAGAAATTTGTTTAATTCTGTATTGCATTGGTTGTTATTGTCTTCTCCTAAACAGTGAGGTACTGGAAAACTTGAAGGACACTATAAGTCCACAGAGTAGATACTCTATTGCCACAGATCCATACTGTTAGATGGCTAGACACATAAAATCATGAAAAAGCAAGGAAACAAATTAGCCTAAGTAAACCAACATACTCCAATGACAAAGTCCATTTACACCACAGTGGATGAAATGTCAGAGAAGGAGTTTAGAATGTACATACTTAAACTGATCTGCAAAATAAAGGTGTAGGGAATGAAATTAGAGAAAATACAGAAGTGAAATGTCACTTCAATAAGGAGATAGAGATTCTGGAAAAATAAAAACAAGAAGAAATCCTTGAAATGAAAGAATAAATAAACCAAATTAAAAATTCAATTAAAAGCATCACCAACAGACTAGATCACTTGGAAGACAGAGTTTCAGGCAATGAAGACAAAATTTATAATCTTGAAAACAAAGTTGACCATAGAGAAAAGATATCAAGAGATAATGAACAGAACTTTCAATATTTCAAGAAATATGGGATAACCTGAAAAGACTAAATTAAAGATTTATTGGGATAGATGAAGCCTCAGAGAGACAAACAAAAGGAATGTACAAGTTTTTCAATGAAATAATCTCAGAAAATTTTCCAAACCTAAAGAATGAAATAGAATGTCAAATATAGGAGGCTTACAGGACTCCAAATATATAAAATTGCAACAGACATATACCAATGCACATTATTATGCATAATATACAGACTGAGGATAGAATTTTAAAGGCTGTTAGAGAAAAACAGCAGGTTACCTTTTGAGGGAAACCAAACCAAATCCCAGCTAATCTCTCAATCCAGACACTCAAGGCTGAAGTCTTGGAATAATATATACCAGACTCTGAAAGAAAATGGATCCCAGCCAAGAATACTTTACAGAGCAAAATTAAGCTTCAGAATTGATGATGAAATGAAAACCTTCCATGATAAGCAAAAATTAAAAGAATTCATAACTAGAAAGCCTACACTACAAAACATACTCAATAAGATATTTCATGAAGAAGAAATAAAAATATAAAAGTGAAAACCAGCAAGGGAGGAACTATGCTAAAAGAATGGTGAATCAAAGGAGAAGAAAAAATTCAAATTAAAAACAGGAAATAAAATGACAGGAAATAAAATGCTATCTCAATAATAACATTGAATGTAAATGGTCTAAACTCAACAATCAAAAGACATAGACTGACAGATTGGATTGAAAACAAGACCTAATAATATTCTGTCTCCAAGAGACTCATCTCATATGCAAAAATATCCACAGACCAAAGGTGAAAGGATGGGAAAAAACATATCATTCACATTAATGTTGTAAACTTGCAGAGGTTTCTAGCTCCATATCAGTTAAAGTGGACTTAAAGACAAAGATAATCAGAAGGGACAAAAAAGGACATTTCATATTGCTTAAGAGAATTAAATACCAACAAGACTTAACAATTGTAAATATTTATGCCTCAAGCAATGGAACATCTACATTCATCAAACAAATCCTTCTCAATTTCAAGAAGTAAATAGGCCAGAGCACAATAATACTGGCTGACTTTAACACACTTTTCTCACCACTGCATAGGTCCTCCAAAGAGAAACTAAATGAGAAAGCTATAGAACTAAAAAACACAATTAATAATTTAGACTTAACAGACATATATACAGTGAATATCATTTGAGTGAACACACCATCTTCTTAGCTGCAGCACATGGGTCCTTCTCTAAAATCAACCATATCTTGGGCCACAAAACAGCTATTTGCAAATACAAAAAAGAAAAAGAAAATAGAGATAATACCTTGCATCTGATCAGATCACAATGGAATGAAATCAGAAACCAATGATAAAATAGAAGGTACTCTAACACCTGGAGACTAAATATCATGCTATTGTATGATATATGGATAGCATAAGAAGTCAGGGATGAAATAAAAAAGTACTTAGAGGTAAATGAGAATAGCAATACAACATATCAAAATCTCTGGGACTCTATGAAGGCAGTGCTAAGAGGAAAAGTCATTGCATTGAGTGCAATCATTTAAAGAATAAATCATTTAAAGAATAGGAAGTCAACAAATTAATAACCTAACATTACATATCAAAGCCCTAGAAAAAGAAGAACAAATAAACACCAAAAGAAGTAGAAGACAGGAAATAATTAAAATCAGAGCTCAAGTCAATGAAATTGAAATAAAAGAAGCAATCCAAAAAATTAGCAGAACAAAAAGTTGGTCTTTAAAAAAATCAATACCACTGATAAAACCTTAGTCAAGCTAACAAAGATAAAGAGAGAAAACTCAAATTAGTAAAATTTGCAATGAAAAAGGAAATATCATGGTGGACACTACTGAAATACATTCAATAGTCAGAACCTATTTTGAAATTTTATACTATAATAAAATAGGAAATCTTGAAAACATTGACAAATTTCTAGAGACATGTGACCTACCCAAATTGAATCAAAAAGACATAGAAAATATAAACAGATCAATTTCAAGCAATGAAATTGAAACACCATGAAAAGCCTATCAAATAAGAAAAGCCCAGGACCAGATGAATTCTCAGCTGAGTTCTACCAGACCTTCAAAGAAGAACACACACCAGTATTCCTTAAATGATTTTATGAAATAGAAAAGGAAGGACCTCTTCTAAACTTCACTGAAACTAGTATCACCTAGATACCAAAACCAGGCAAAGACACATCAAAGAAAGAATATTTCAGAAGAACATCCCTGATGAACATAGATGCAAAAATTCTTAATAAAATACTGGAAAATCACATATAAAAACATATTTAAAAGGTAGTGGACCATTATCAAGTGGGGTTCATCCAAGGGATGAAAGATTGATTCAACCTACAGAAATCAATAAATGGAATTCTCACATCAATAGACTTAAAGACAGCAATCACACGATTACCTCAATAGGTGCAGAAAAAAGCATTTCACAAAATGTGAAACACTAAACACTGTTGTGAACATTCATGTTCAAAACACTAAAACCAGGGATAATAAGAATATACCTCAATGTTATACAAGTTATGTATTGCTAAACCCAAGGCCAACATCATTCTGAACAGAAAAAATGGAAATAATTCCCTCTAAAAACTGGAACTAAAGAGAGATGCCCTCTTTCATCACTTCCTATTCAACATAGTTCTTGAAACTCTAGTCAGAGCAATTAGACAGAAGAAAGAAATCAAAGAGATACAAATAGGAAAAGAAGAACTCAAACCATCTCTACTTGCAGATGACATGATTCTATATTTAGAAGACCCCCGAGTTAGGTGTGGTGGTGCACATCTGTGATCTCAGTGGCTTGGGAGGCTGCGGCAAAAGGATCATGAGTTCAAAGCAAGTCTCAGTAAGCTGGCAAGGTCCTACACAACTCAGTGAGACCCTATCTCTAAATAAAATGTAAAATGGGGTGGAGATATGGCTCAGACGTTAAGCACCTCTGGATTCAATCCCTGGTAAGAAAAACAAGAGCAAAACAACAACAACAAAATCACTCAAAAAAACTCCACCAGAAAACTTCCACTAGAATTTATGAATGAATTTAGCAAAGTAGCAAGATATAAAATTAGCAACCACAAATTAATTGCACTCCTATACATCAGTGATGAATCAATTGAAAGAGAAATTATTAAAACCATCTCATTTACAATAGCCTCAAAGAAAATAAAATATTTGGGAACCAATCTAACAAAAGAGGTGAGAGGCCTCTACAATGAAACCTACAGAACACTTAAAAAAGAAATTGAAGAAGACCTTAGAAGATGAAAAGATGCCCCATGTTCTTGAATAGGCAGAATTAATATTGTCAAAATGGACATACCACCAAAAGCAGTATACAGATTCAATGAAATTCCTATTAAAGTTCTGATGATGTTCTTCACAGAAATAGAAAAAGCAGTCATGAAATTTATTTGGTAAACTAAGAGGCCCAGAATAGTCAAACAATCCTCAGCAAGAAAAGTGAAGCAGGAGAAATCACAATACAAACAAAACAAAAATGGCATGGTATTGGCACCAAAACAGACATGTGGACAAATGGTATAGAAGAGAAGACACAGAGACAAGCCCACATAAATACAGTTATCTCTTACTATACAAAGGCACTATAAACATGTTGGAGAAAAGATAACCTCTTCACCAACTGGTGCTGGAAAATAGGAAATCTATATGTAACAATATGAAATTACAACCCTATCTCTCACTCAGTACAAAACTCAACTCGAAGTAGATCAAAAACTTAGAAATTTAGACCAGAGACTCTGAGTGTACTCAAAGAAAAAGTAGGCCCAAATCTCCATCATGTCTGCTTAGGAACTGAATCCCTCAATAAGACTCCTAAAGTGCCAGAAGTAAAATCAAGAATTAATAAATGGGATGTTATCATACCAAAAAGCTTTTTCACAACAAAGAAAATAATTAAGAACATAAACAGCATACAGAATGGGATAAAATCTTTGCCACTTGCACCTCAGATACAGCAATTATCTATGGATATTAGATATGTCAAGGATATGTCAAGAGCTCAAAAAACCTAAGACCAAAATAAAATAAAATAAATAAAAAATAAAAAACCCTCTATCTATGTACAATGAGTCAATTTACACTGTCAACATGTAAGCCTAAATAAAACAAGAATAAAAATTAAAAAAAAAAAAAAAAAACAAAACAAAAAAAAAACCCCAAATAACCCAATCTATAAATGGGCAAAGGAATTGAATAGACACTTCACAGAAGAAGAAATACAATTGATCTGCAAATATACAAAAAATGTTCAGCATCTCTATCAGTTAGAGAAATGCAAATCAAAACTACACTGAGGTCCATCTCACTGCAGTCAGAATGGCAACAATCAAGAATATAAGTAATAATAAATGTTGGCTAGAATGTGGGGAAAATGGTACATGCATACATTGTTTGTGGGACTGCAAATTAGTGCAACTACTCTGGAAAGCAGTATGGAGATTGTTCAGAAATCTTAGAATGGAACCACCTTTTGACCCAGTTTTCCCACTCCTTGGCATATACACAAAGGACTTAAAATCATCTTATTATAATGATGCAGCCACATCAATATTCATAGCAGCTCAATTCACAATAACTAAGCTTTGGAACTAACCTAGGTGCCCTTCAGTAGGTGAATGGGTAAAGAAAATGTGGCACATATAAACAATGGAATATTACTCAGCTGTAATTAAGAATGAAATTATGTCATTTGTTGGTAAATAAATGGAACTGGAAAATATCCTAAGAGAAATAAGCCAATCCCAAAAAACTTAAGGCCAAATGTTTTCACTGATATGGGGATGCTGACTCACAATAGGCAGGGATAGTGGGGAGGTATGGAGGTTCACCAGATTGGGACAAGGGGGAATGAGGGAAAGGGAGAGGAAAGGGAATGGGAAAGACAATAGAATGAATTGGACATAACTTTCCTGTGTTTGTATATAAATACATGACCAGTGTAACTCCACATCACGTACAACCACAAGAATGGGATAGTTATACTCCATGTATGTATATGATATGTGCAAATACATTCTACTGTCATGTATAACTAAAAATAACAAATAAAATAAAAATTTTTTAAAAGTGAATTTCCTATAGACATGTATAATTTGTCATGGTTTTCAGTCTAATCTTCCAATCTTCGTCTTTTTTTTAAACTGCTCTCAGGTTTTCTCTTTCTTTCTTTCTTTCTTTCTTTCTTTCTTTCTTTCTTTCTTTCTTTCTTTCTTTCTTTCTTCTAATCAGTTATGGATGACAGCAGAATGCTCTTCAATTCACTGTACACAAATGCAGCACAATTATTCACATCTCTGGTTGTACACAAAGTAGGGTCACACCATTTGTGCAGTCATATATATGCCTAGGGTAATAATGACCATCTCTTTCCACCATCTTTCCTATCCTCATGCCATGTCCCCTATCCTCCCCTCCCTCTCCTTTGGCCAATTGAAAATTCCTCTATTCATCCCATGCCCAACCCCCTTAGGGAACAGCATCCACTTATCAGAGAAAACATTCAGCCTTTGGTTTTATGGGATTGGCTTACTTCACTTAACATGGTATTCTCTAACTCCATCCATTTACCTTCAAATACCATAATTTTATTCTCTTTTAATGCTGAGTAATATTCCATTGTGTACATACAGCACAGTTTCTTTATCCATTTATCTTTTGAAGAGCTTCTGTGTTGGTTCCACAGTTTGGCTACTGTGAATTGTGTTGCTATAAATATTGATGTGGCTGCATCACTGTAGTATGCTGTTTTTGAGACCTTTGGGTATAGACTAAGGAATGGGAGAGCTGGTCAAATGGTGGTTCCATTCCAAGTTTTCTAAGGAACCTCCATACTGCTTTCCAGATTGGCTGCACCAATTTTTAGTCCCACCTGCAATGTATGAGTGTGCCTTTAGCTCCTTAGCCCATTTATTGATTGGTTTGTTTGTTTTTTTTTGGTGTTAAGTTTTTTGAGTTCTTTATATATCCTGGAGATTACTGCTCTATCTGATGTGCATGCGACAAAAATTTGCTCCCAAAATGTAGGCTCTCTCTTCACCTCATTGATGGTTTCTTTTGCTGAGAAGAAGCTTTTTAGTTTGAATGTATCCCATTTATTGATTCTTGATTTTATTTCTTGCATTTTAGAAGTCTTGTTAAGGAAGTTGGGGCCTAATCTGACATGGTGAAGATGTAGGCCTACTTTTTCTTCTACTAGGTGTAGGATCTCTGGTCTAATTCCTAGGTCCTTGATCTACTTGGAGCTGAGTTTTGTGCATGGTGAGAGACAGGGGTTTAGTTTCATTTTGCTGCATATGGATTTCCAGTTTTCCCAGCACCATTTGTTGAAGAGGCTATCTTTTCTTCAATCTGTGTTTTTGGCAACTTTATCTAGTATAAGATAACTGTATTTATGTGGGTTTGTTTCCATGTCTTCTATTCTGTACCATTGGTCTTTATGTCTGTTTTGGAGCCAATGCCATGCCATTTTTATTACTATAGCTTTGTAGCATAATTTAAGATCTGGTATTGTGATGCCTCCTGCTTCACTTTTCTTGCTAAGGATTACTTTGGTCTGGGTCTCTTATTCTTCCAAATGAATTTCATGATTGCCTTTTATCTTTTTGTAAGGAATGATGTTGGGATTTTAATTGGAATCACATTAAATCCATATAGTACTTTGGGTAGTATGGCCATTTTGATGATATTGATTCTGCCTATCCAAGAGCATGGGAGATCTTCCCATCATCTAAGATCTTCTTTAATTTCTTTCTTTATTGTCCTGCAGTTATCATTATAAAGGACTTCTACCTCTTCCATTAAATTAATTCCCCAGTATTTTATTTTATTTTATTGATGCTATTGTGAATAGGGTAGTTTTCCTAATTTCTCTTTCAGAGGACTCATCACTAATGTATAGAAATGCATTTGATTTTTGGTGTTGATTTTATATCCTGCTACTTCGATGAATTCATTTATTAATTCTAGAAGTTCTCTAGTGGAATTTTTTGGATCCTCTAAGTATAGAATCATATTGTTGGCAAATAATGACAGTTTGAGTTCTTCTTTTCCTATTTGTATCCCTTTAATTTCTTTTGTGTGTCTAATTGCCCTGGCTAGAGTTTAAACAACTATGTTGAACAGAATTGGTGAAAGAAGGCATCCCTGTCTTGTTCCAGGTTTTAGAGGGAATGTTTCCAATTTTTCTCCATTTAGAATAATATTGGCTTTGGGTTTAGCATAGTTAGCTTTTACAAAGTTGAGGTATGTTTCTACTATTCCTAGTTTTTCTAGTGTTTTGAACATAAAAGAGTGCTGAATTTTGTCAAATACTTTCTCTGCATCAATTGACATAATCATGTGATTATTATCTTTAAGTCTATTGATGTGATGAATTATGTTAATTGATTTCTGTAGGTTGAACCAATCTTGCATCCCTGGAAGGAACCCCACTTGATCACGGTGCACTGTTTTTAAAATATGTTTTTGTATGTGATTTACCAAAATTTTGTTGAGAATATTTGCAGTTATGTTCATCACAGATATTGGTCTAAAATTTTATTTCCTTGATGTGTCTCTGCCCAGTTTTGGTATCAGGATGATACTAGCCTCATAAAATAAGTTTGGAAGGGTTCCCTCCTTTTCTATTTCATGAAATAGTTTAAAGAGTATTACTATTAATTCTTGTTTGTAGGTCTTTAGAACTCAGCTTCTCAGCCTTCTGGTCCTTGGCTTTTCTTTTTTGGTAGAATTTTGATGGCAACTTTTAATTCCTTGCTTGACATTCATCTGTTTAAATTGTGTATGTCCTCATGGTTCAGCTTGGGTAGATCATATGCCTCTAGAAACTTGTCAGTGTCTTTGAGGTTTTCTATTTTACTGGAGTATAAATTTTCAAAACAGTTTCTAATTGTCTTCTCTATTTCAGTAGTGTCTGTTGTGATATTTCCTTTTTCATCTCAAATTTTAGTAATTTGAGTTTTCTCCTTCCTTTTCATTATGATGCCTAAGGGTTTATCAATTGTATTTACTTTTTCAAAGAGCCAGCTTTTTGTTTTGTCAATTTTTTGAATTGTTTCTTTTGTTTCAATTTCATTGATTTCTGCCCTGATTTTAGTAATTTCCTGTCTTCTACTAGTTTTGGAGTTGGTGTTTTTCTTTCTCTAGGGCTTTGAGATGTAATGTCAGGTCATTTTATATGTTGACTTTTTCTTCTTTTAATGAAAGATCTTAATGCAATAAACTTTCCAATTAGCATTCCCTTCAAAGAGTCCCAAAGATTTTGATATGTTGTATTGAAGTTCTCATTTATCTCTAAGAATTTTTTTAACTCCTCCCTGATGTCCTCTGTCACCCATGCCTCATTCAGCAGCATATTGTTTAGTCTCCAGGTGTTTGAGTAGCTTCTATTTTTTATTTTATCATTGATTTGTAACTTCATTCCATTATGGTTATATAGAATGCAGGGTAATATCTCTAGTTTTTTGTATTTGTTAAGACTTGCTTTGTGGCATAACATATGGCCTATATTGGAGAAAGATCCATGTGCTGCAGAGTTAAAAGTGTATTTGCTCATTGATGGATGAAATATTTTATGTATGTCTGTTAAGTTTAAATTATTGATTTTTTTCTTGAGTTCTATAGTTTCTTTGTTTAGTTTTTATTTGAATGATCTATCCAGTGGTGAGAGAGATGTTTTAATGTCACCTAGTATTGTGTTGTGGTCTATTTGATTCTTGAAGTTGAGAAGGGTTTGTTTGATATACATAGAAGCCCCATTGTTTGGAACATGGATTTTACAATTGTTATGTCTTGTTGATGTATGATTCCCTTAAGCAGTATGAAATGTCCTTCTTTATCTCTTTTCACTAACTTTGGTTTGTAGTCCACTTTATTTGATATGAGGATGGAAACCCCTGCTTGTTAACTGTGTCCATGTGAGTCATACGTTTTTTCCCATCTTTTCACCTTCAGTCTGTGGATGTCCTTCCCCATGAGATGAGTCTCTCAAATGCAGCACATTGTTGGGTCTTTTTAAAAAATCCATTATATCAGTCTGTCTTTGATGAGTTTAGGCCATTCACATTCAGGGTTATTATTGAAATATGATTTGTAATCCCAGTCATTTTGGTTTATTTTTGGTTTTTAACTCGACTTGGTTTCTCCTGTGATTGGGCTTACCTTTAGTGTAGTTCCTCCTTTTGCAGCTTTTCATTGCTGTATTTCATTTCTTCCTCATGGAATATTTTGCCAAGAATGTTCTCTAGTGTAGGCTTTCTCATTGTAAATTCTTTTAAATTTTGTTTATCATGAAAGGTTTTTATTTCATCATCAAATCTGAAGCTTAATTTTGCTGGGTATAAGATTCTTTGTTGCCATTCATTTTCTTTCAGAGCTTGGTATATGTTGTTCCAGGATCTTCTGGCTTTGAGGGTCTGGGTTGAAAAATCTGCTGAGATTTGAATTGATCTTCCCATATATGTAATCTGATTCTTCTCTCTCACAGCCTTTAAAATTCTATCCATGTTCTGTATGCTAGGTGATTTCATTATAACATGTCTTGGTGTATATGTGTTGTAATTTTGTATATTTGGTGTCCTGTAAGTCTCTTGTATTTGTTTTTCCAATTCATTCTTCATGTTTGAGAAATTTTCAGATATTATTTCACTGAAGAGATTGTGCATTCCTTTGGCTTGAAACTCTGTGCCTTCCTCTATGCTGATAAATCTTGAATTTGGTCTTTTGATGTTATCTCATAATTCTTGGATATTCTGTTCATGGTTTATTACCACCTTCATGATATTGTATATTTTGTCTACATTGTCTGAGGTTCTGTCTTCCAAATGATCCAGTCTGTTGGTGATGCTTTCTATTGAATTTTTTATTTGGTTTATTGTTTCCTTCATTTCAAAGATTTCTATTGTTTCCCCCCACAATCTCTATCTCTTTCTTGAAGTAATATTTTGCTACCTATATGTGCTCTCTCATTTGTTTATTGTATTGATCAATTTTTGCCTGTATTTGCTCACTTAGATAATTTTTTAATTTGCAGATCATTTTAATTATGTATATTCTAAAATCTTTCTCTGACATTTCATCTACTGCACTGTCAATGGATCCTATTATTGTAGTATTTTGTTTTGTTTGGGGCACTTTCCTTCTTTGTTTTTCATGTTGTCTATGTGTTTTCTTCTCTTGCAATGCAAATCTGAGGTATTGCAGTTTCTACCCTGTTGTCTTGCAGTGTCTCTGCAGGTTACCAATACCTCATCTTGAAGGGAGAGATCAATGTTTACAGCACCCAATGCAACCAAGGTGCAGCCATAAATCAATTAGCTCCTATTTAGACATTTACAGTGTTGTCACTATAAACAGAAATGATGAGTTCAGTTATCTTCCACATATATCCAGGTTTGCATAAGGTTTTTACAATTTTTAATTATGGACAGATAGAAAATGCAGGGGTGTGGGTTAGATGTGATGTTTATGAGGTAGGTGTGAGAATATAGAGGTATTAGATTATAGGATGAGTGAAAGGGGAATCAAAAGAAGTTGGCTGTTATCAGGAAAAAAAAAAAAAAGAGAATTGACCCCATGCAAAGCTCCCTGTTGCCTCTGAAACAGGATGGTATCTGTTAGCCCACTACTAGAGACACCTCTGATGCAACCAGTCCCACGTGGACCTTGGTGATGGTCTTCCAGGTCTTGGTTCTTGTCCCTTGATGGAAGTGGCCATGTCCCTAGTTTTTGGTGGCAGTAGTGTCAAGCCTGTAGGTACCTTGATATTGGGCTTCCAGACCCCAGTTGATGTCCTTAGATGGAAGCTGCTTCAACTAAAGATTGCAGCAGAGGTAACCTAAGATAGCAGTGGAGGTGCCCTAAGATGGAGGCAACCACTTTCAGAGGTGGGGCTGGAAGGAAGGGCTGTGCAATGGTGTTGGGTGGCCTCCTTGGTGGTGGCACGCAGTGCTACCATGGGCAGCTGTCCCTGTCTGTTGTTCATGGTATAGATTAACATGTGGGAAGGGCTGTGGTGGTGGTTGTAGTGTCCTAAGATGGAGGTGGTTTGAGTGGGCCTCCCTTTGGTCCATAGAGAGCAGTGTTCCTGTCCGCACTCCTGTGTGTGTGGCACAGGTGTTCCTCAATCTTTGTCTTTTAATTGCGATAATTTTAAAGGTCTAATTAAGACCTTTTGCACTTAATATAATTATTGATATGTTAAGGCTTAACTGTGCTTTTTATTTACTTATTTTTATTTTATGTCTGTTATCTCTCTTTTATTTTTGGTTCTCTATTCTTTTTCTTACTCTCCTGTGGTTTACTTAAACATAGTTTTTAGGATTCCATTTTGATCTATCTGTAGTGTGTTTGAGTGTGTCTTTTTGTATATGTTTTTAGTGGTTGCTCTAAGTGGTACAGTATATACGCATGACTTATCCCAGTCTACTAGTGTCATCATTTTCCCAGCTCAAGTGAAGTAAAAAAAACTGACATGCTTATATTTACTTTGTAATTGATCATTAAAGCATTTTTATCATGATTACTTTAGAAGTTATTTTGGGGGAAATAATTCTAACTTCTCTGTCTTCTCAATGTTAGAATCTATTGATCTTTCTGCATATTCAGTTTTAGATCTTTCTGGAACTTGTCATAACTAGTCATTTTTAATAGAAACCTGAACATTTTCATATAATGCCATGGATGGTAATGAGGCTACCCCTACCATTGTAGGATTTTATTTAAGCTTTTGATCTCATTTAAATTTTCTATTTTAGCTATCTTTCTCTGACACTGATATGGCAGAGGAACAGAAATATCACTTTGTTACTTCCAGATGGAGGTAGAAGTCCACATTCTCCATTTGGATGACATTAATGTGGTGTCATGGTTTAGATATAGTGTTCCCCAAAAGCTCAACATGTGAAACAATGCAAGAAGGTTTGGAGGAAAAATGATTGGTTATAGCCTTAGCTGAATTAATCTCTGAGGGGATTAACTGAAATGGTATGGTATGGCTGGAGGAGATAGGAATTGGGTTGTCGCTTGAAGGTATGTATTTGTATCTAGCAAGTGGACTCTCTCTCTCTGCTTTTTGATTACTATAATGTGAGCTACTTCCTTCTGCCACATTCTTTGTTCATGATGTTCTGTCTCATTTCCAGCCCCAAGGAATGGAGCTGGCCTTCTGTGGATTAAGACCTCTGAAACCATGAGCTCTCAAATAAACCTTTCTCCTCTACAATTGTTCTGGTTGAGTCCTTTAGTCACAGCTGCAAAAAATCTGACTAAAATGTGTGGCAAGGGGACTTCCTTGTTTCTCCTAGGTAGGAATTGGAGTATATCTCCCATGAGGTTGGTACTGATATTGTGGTGGGGGTGGCTTGATCACTACAAGGAGATGGGGAGAGTCCTACTTCTCGGCTACGTCTCCCTGACACTGCCTGAGTGCAAAGTAGATATGTGGCTGGAATGGACATGTAGTTTCCACTGACACCATGGTGGGTGAGGGTTTATTACCAGTTGGCAGGGATGAATATCCTGACTCCATGATTAAACTCTGAAACTATTCTGGTAGAGGTGTTAAGACACACTGTTACATCCTTGCAAGAGTGGAAGTCCAGTTCCCCACTTGACCTTGGCTAGTGGAAGCGTTGCATGGGGCTGTGGCTGTTATGTTTTCCCCTGTGGTGATTGACTATTGCTATTTTTTTCTGTTTCCCCCTGTGGTGTTTGGCTGTTGTAGAATGATTATTGTCCACAAGTTTTTGTCTTGCCAGGATGTTCTTTCCTGGCATTTTGACTAAAGCCAGCAAATTTTCACTGGAACTTTTCTTCTTTACCTTCCTTCCTTCCTTCCTTCCTTCCTTCCTTCCTTCCTTCCTTCCTTCCTTTCTTTCTTTCTTTCTTTCTTTCTTTCTTTCTTTCTTTCTTTCTTTCTTTCTTCTTTCTTTCCCTGTTCCTTTTGACATTTCTGGTTTAGTTGGCTTCTGCTCCAACTCTAGAATATGTAAGGTAAAAAGAAAACCCAGGGAACATGCCAGAGTGTTTTTACTTGAATATTGAAATCTCTAGCTAGTTTATATTCTTCTTTCAGAGTTAATTTTGTTTTGTACACAATGTCCAATATTTTTAGTTGTACTTAGTGGGAAGCATAGGGAGAAACACACCCACTACACTTTCTTGGAAGTGGGAATTCTGAAACTTTGGAAAACCGTCTTTTCACCTTCCTGTGGTTAACTTAGAATATTGGTTCTTAAATTTTGGGTATTTTTTTTCAAGAACTCTTACCTTGTTTATTTTGAAAGCTCAATATTTTCAAATGGCAGAATAATACTTGATTGAGATGATGTTAAAAGTCTTCTGATATATCACCTTCAGCTCAGATTCCTTAAAAGAGATTGCCCTTGATTAAAACCATTGATGGGGAGGGGCATTTATGTAGTTAAAAGAATAACATGACTATTCTAACAGGTTGACATTAGACCTTGACATACATTCAAAGATACCTTCATCAGCATGGTGGTTGTGCTGCTTTCAAAACTGTGGAGTCTTCAAGAACCTCAGCTATCATCTAGCTATATTTCCCACTTATTTCACATTCTCAACAGATAAAGATTCATGTACTGCTTAAACACTTCTGGTGATGCTTAGGCATCCTTAGTAAATATAGATACACAGGAAAGGGTGTAGGCCAAAAGTGGTGAGGTGGGAATAGGTGCAAACTGGGGTGGGAAAAATAATGAGTATTTAAATCTAGTGGGACACGGGATAACATCAGAATTCATTTACCACTATTCTTAACACTATGTGTACATTGAACATTGAACACACATTCCCTTACACTTGGTGGGAGACTGTGTTAACAGTGTGGAGAGTCCATGGAGCCCTTTTCAGAATAGTGTGGTAAATACATACAAGAAAATCCATAGAATTTTAAAGAAAATCAATTATATTGAAATGTTATTATGAATATTAACATGTACATTATTAGTAAGGTTTGTCCTTCTTTATGAATGCATTAAGTAATGAGTTCTAGCAACAGGTTTAATAACAGCTATAGTTTCAAAGAAGAGATAAATATAAATGATGTTTTGTGATATCTGGAACAAGGGCTAAGGGCAATGTGAAGTGAAAATACCTGTAATTTCTATTGGTGACAAAGCCACAGAAAGGGTCAAAGTCAGTGTACTTTGTGGTTTACATTCATAATGGAATGAAATGCTAATTTAAGCTGCAAGGTAGTGAAAATGAAAATGTAATAGTTTTATTCCCAAGTTTTCCAAGCCTCCAAAAATGTATCAAAAATTATATCAAATGGGGGGAGGGATCACTGTTTATGGTTCCCAGGTTAAGTATTCTTGCTTTCAAAGAAATTACCTGAATTTGAGGCAGACAGATTATTCTTCATATTTTGTAAATGCTGGCAAAGTAAAACAATTCAAATAAAGTAGAAACATGCTTCCTAGTAAAGAAAATCAGATAGCATTATTTAAAATATAAACAAATTTCCTTTCTGTGCATTTACAGATTTATGCTTTTCTAACTGAAGATCATATAAATGTCTTCCATTTTTCTCTAGAACTATGATGACCATGAAAGAAAAAAAATGCAAACCCATTCTCTTTCCATTTTATTCCTTGATGACATTTTCTTCATTTGGAATCCATTGGATTTGCAAGCTTGAGAGTCTCTGCTGTCTCATAGTGACAGATTAGATCATTCTGGTCATTTATTGGATCAGTGGTTCACAGATGTTTTTAACCTTATGTGTGTTTTCCCCCTTTCTTGGGGTTAGCTGTGCCCGGAGGATGTACTAGCCATGCTGCCCAGTGCTGGGGTACATCCTCAAATTCCAGGATGATCAGAAGTAGCAGGAATGAATAGATACTGTTTGTGATTTTATGTTACTGAAAAAAAAAAAAGAGTCCTTGGTCATGTTGAATGTGGGATTGAGAAAGTCAGAGCATCTGGAGAGATGCAATTATGAGCTAGAAAGTGAGGCCTAAGGCAGAAATCAGGTGACAAGCTTCCAGCTTGATAATGAATGTGGCTGCAGGTGTCTTAAGGACCACGTTTCCAGAATCCACTATTGATAAAACCATCGTTTCGAAGCAGATGTGTACAATCCTTCCTTATCACATTTCTGTATTTCTAAATCACTGTTAGCAGATCTATATTTTTTCACTTCTGTCTGGAATGTGGATGTTGGGTGGAGAATCAGCAGAACAGGTGAACCAGCCCCTGGCTTCCTTCTGATCTGCCTCCCTCTTTCCTGGTCTGGCCCATTTCTAGATTAGGTCATAAATCCAATTCTCCTTTGCACTGAGAATGGGACTAGGAGAAATCTGGTCAGGGCAAGAGCTCCACAATTCCCATGGATCACCTCCTTCTCCACCCCAGCATAAACAAACAAAACTCCCTCAGCTCTCTGGGCTCCCCAGCTGGGAACTATGAGGTCAGGACACACCTCCATGTGTAGTGCACTGGCTGTGTCAGACCAAGGATGAATTCCGAGATAATAAAGAAAGTCAGTCATTTTGGGTTTCCAAATGGTGAGTGAAAGACTCGAGCTAAAATGAACCCCATGACAGGCTTTGGACCCTCCAGAAAAACTATTAGTCCTGAGTTCTGGTTCCAGAAAAAGGCACACATTGCTCAAGGCTGAAGTCACTCTGGAACCACCCTCAGATCAGACAATCAAAGAGGTTAAAAATCACATATCTAGCATTCCTGAGGTCTGAGTCTGCCTGAACCCCATGTGAGTCACTTAAACTCACCTGGTAGTTGGTTATTTTCAAAACATTCCCAAAAGCCATGATTGGGTCCTGCCAAATGTTATGGACACTCCTCAAACTCTGAATGGTCACTATTGTTACCATAGGTGCTGTATGATTGTAATTGGTGCTTGTGTAATGATGGGACGCATGCGTCACATCCACTGCTACCACCTGTCCCCTCCTCCTATAAAAACCTGCTCAGCCATTGTTCAGGGCTCTCTGCACGGACCTGCTGCGTTGGTGAAGTCTGAGAGACTGAGCTTAAGCCCGAATAAAGGCTCTTTGCGTTTACATATGTGCCTCGGTCTCCCTGGTGGTCTTTGGGGACTCCATGATCTGGGCATAACAGTGAGAATATGAGAGTGAGTGAGCACATGAGAGCAGGTACAGGAGGCTCACCCTTAATCGTCGCAAGGACTCTTCTCTGTCATGCTCCATGGCTCCTTTTTAAGCTTCTCTAAAGGCTTTTCACTTGACTGTTTCTCCCTCCACCGCATGCATCAAAGAAAGACAGCAAAGAGGATCAAAAAAGTGTTAACATAAGGCGTTTCTGCCATAAATAAAAAGGCAGAAAAATCACCTTGCCTGTTTTGTGATGCTGGAAGACTTTGCTTCCACCCGCCAGGGCAGAAACAATTCTGGAGAGAGGCCATGGGTTTCATGGGGTTAGACGTGTCAGGGGGTGAGGACGAGAGGCAAGTGCAAGTTCTGCCACTGCTGCAGATAGTAGGAAGGTCCCGGGTCTGCACTTGGCTTCCTTAGGCTTTGGGAAAATACTGGAAGGCAAGGGGAGAGGCAGAATAGCAAAGTGGGGCAGTTCTGAAGGAAAATGGAGAGAGGGCTAAAAGCAATTCCTAGTTGCCGATAGATTTCAGTTCATCATTGTTGATTTTGGACTAAAACCTTCTTTCCAGCCACGCAGGAAGGCAGAGGTGAATTTATCAGATGCGATTTTTATCAGAACCCACCATATGAGGCGGCCAGCAGTCACCGCGGGACCCCAGCGCCTGTGATTGGTTCTGACACATCCGGCCGAAAGGGCTCTTATTCCTAGAATGATCTTCTTTTTTAGATGGTATTGAGTTGGGACTGATTTTGATAGCCAGTTTCAGTCAAGAATCATAAAGTTATTGCACATTTAAAAGCGTCGGTATGAGAATCATTCTCTTCCTCTTTTCTTTCTCTCATCATTTCACAGGGCTGCAAGGTTACAGAAAGGTCTAATCAATTGTCAAACTCTCTTTTATCACTGAGAAGGTGGTAAGAAAAAAAAATCTAACTGCCCTACTGTAGGGGGTTCTTTGACTACACAGCACCCTTTTCCACATACAATGCTGCCGTGATTAATGTCCTCCCACCTCAGACCTTGTTAAAACCTGTTCTCTCAAGCAGCCCGGTGGAGCACAGTGAGAGCAGGGCCGAGGTTGCATAAATCAACGTGTTCTCACAGCCCCCAGGATATCCATTATAGATGCCAGCTGGATGGCTGGAAGATAGAGAAAAATGAATATTGTATCCTGTGGCCTTTTGCCTCTAATGACCACTTTTCAACATTTTTGAAGGCATGATTAAATTTTGATAACTGGGGAAGTCACTCTGAGCAGGCTGAAATAGAGATAAATTGACGGAGGGTCTGACATCTCAGTGGAGAGCAGGCAACTAATTAGTGTGTGAAGCGCACTCTGAAAGAGATGTAAAAAGGAGGCAGGTTTAATCAGAGGAGCTGCCGAGGTACAGGAATAGTCAGGGATAATTGCGGCCTAGGTAGAAATCACAGGCTCAATGAGCGGCTTTTTCTGTCCGCTTGATTGGCAGCTGCTGACCTAGTGGCCGGCACCCTTGAACCCTACCACAGTAACAGCCTTGTCAGAGCAATTTGCTTGCAACTCTCCATGACCAGTTACTTCAGCCACCGAGCTGAGCTGGGACACCCAATTTGAAAGGGCGTTGTGCTCCCCTGGCTGTCAGAGACTGGGCGGAACAGGCTCATTATTTCCGATGACTTTGCTTTTGAACCCCGTGGCCCTTCCTTGCCCCCAGCCCTCCATAGCCCAATCACACTTAGGTATGCTTTGGGGACAGCCTTTGCAAAGATCCGTGAAGATCCAATGTCAGGGCCTTTGAGCTGTTCCTTTGGGAAGTGGGGGATTCCAGGGTACAGGTGATGCCAGTGGGGCAGGGGCCAGACCACCTGAGGATTTCTTCCTTGCCTGCTCTTTGATGCCACAAGGCAAGCTAGGCAATGCTCCTGTGTCTATCAAGGATCCCCACCTTCCTCCTTCAATGCATGTGTGGCAGTTTGGAGGCAGCCCATTTGATTCCCCCTCTTCTCCCACACTCATGGCTCTTTCTGACTGACCCAAAGGGAGGTGGCCCCAGGCCAGAGCGGAAACATGCATTCATTCCACCTTGTTCAGGTAACTTGTGTGGAGGCTCTTATTTATTGCTAACAGGGAGTTTTCTGACTTTAACCCCAACTTAGAAGGATAAGCTTTTCTTTCCTCCAGAAATGCATTGACAACTAACACATGACTTTTCACATATTGTTTTTGGGGAAAAGGAGACTAGGTAGACGGGACCAAGATGGCAGAAGGGTGGGTAGGAGGCAGCCAGAGAATTGGTGAATAGAATACGTTGTTTTAAAGAACATAAACTTTGTGTTTTTCCTCTTCCTCCCTCACCTGGAGTTTACATTTTATTTTGAAACTTATCAGTCACCTGGGCCAGGAATAATGCCAAATACCAGGATACCTGATGTGATTTTTGTTTGTAATGACAGCTTATAGTTTAAGAGAAGTGTATATTTAAATTTTTTTTCTATTTGTTTTGTTTCTGTTTTTTAATAGAGCATTTACTCCCTATATGAGAATGCAGTCTGGTCATTACTCAGAGCACCTAATTGTACATTTCAAATGTCCTTCTATATTTTTTCTGTGGCTTGATCAATGGGATCCTGTGACTTGGGCTCCATGTGACCTTCTACTTGGCAAGAATGAGCATGGCCTTGCCAGACATAGTGCCTCATACCAATAATCCCAGCTACTTGGGAAGCTGTGGCAGGACGATTGTAAGTTTGAGGCCAGCCTCAGTAACTTAGTGAGAGCTTCTCTCAAAAGAAAAAAAATAAAAAGGGCTGGGTATGTAGCTCAGTGCAAAAGCACTCCTGAGTTCAATCCCTAGTATCCCCACCTAACACAGAAAGAAAAGAAGGAAAGAAAGAAAGAGTAGACATGGCTTCAAGTTTTTATTTCCCTGAACACACCTGTTTCATACTACAGAGTGTTAGGTATATAGGATGCTCCATTTTCATTTACAGGGTTTCCTTCCCAATCCCATTCTCCTCAGAGACTTGCTGGTCTAAGTGTAGACTAGGGAATATCTTTCAGTTATAACCTAAGGAAGCTGGAGAGCTGGAAAGTCAGCGGCCATCTGTGCCCATATCCAAACTGGTGCCTGGCTTCCAAGGGCCCCATCCCTAGGGGATGGTGTCTCTCATTTTCAACATAGTGCTACAATTGCTTAAACTACCACATGGCAATTTACTCTTCCTGTCTATATCTTAGTTGGGAATTACTACACAAAATGATAGAGAAAACCAAAAAAGATGACAATGTTTGGAATGTTAGATTCTCAGACAAATAATTACAATGTATTATAATAAATACAGCAATAAAAGCCCCCAGTAGAGCCGTGGAACACAGAGGAAGGAGTTAGAATCTGCCTCAGATGCCAAGGAATGCCCACATCCTTGTGTATGTGAAGAATGAGCAAAAGTTTACCAGGCAAAGATGGAATGGAAGGGAATTCTCAGCAGAGGAAAGAGTATGTAGGTTATGAAAGGACATGTGTTCAGTGAGCCTGGACCTGGCTTAGCCATCCTCAGGAATGCTACCAGGGAGGAAGATGGCAGCAAGATTGTGGTAAGTCTTGCATGAGGTCATCCAAGCCTGCATCCATCTCACTACCAAAGCATGTATTGAGAAATAGGTGCTTAATACATGCATATTAATGAAGGAGTGGAAGAACAAATGAATGAGGGAACTGGACCTTAATAAGACATCTTATAATGAGCTTTTGAGAATAACAAGAAATGTAACTGGCAGACAAGTAGGAGAATGGTGGGGAGACCAGGGTGAAATAAACCAGGCAAAGTGAGATGGGGGAGGTTGAAGCATAGTGCACCCTCAGGAATGCAATGGAGTGCACTGACTCAAAATGAGACTCTGGGGTGAACCATGTGTTCCATTGGGTGTGGGGTTAAGTTGAGGGAGAGGGACTGGGAATGTCTTTAGCATATGTGCTTGGGGAAAGTAGAAATGGTAAGTAGAGGGTAAGTAGAGGGAGGTAGTGAGAAAGAGCTCAAGTTAAACAAGAGTGAGAAGTTGTATGGTTTTGTCAGAAACCTTGCCTTGGGAAGGCAAATGGGGAGACCCCAGAATGACTTCTCACCAGGATTCCCCCAAATATTCCACTGTGGGCCTGTAAATTTGTGTTCATTTCAGGTGACCATCTCTATCTTCACGGGCCTATTATGAAATTTTGATAAAAAAGTAAAAATTCCCTCCTGAGTTTTAATACCATGAATTTGATGTCTGTTCTATTAGGTGAAAATATTGAGTTGAATAAATTGTCATTGAATTGTATAGATTTTGTGGAGTCGACCATAATTTATTGAAAGTAATTGATGAAGAGTATCATATTAGGTACATTTAGTACATTTAGTACATTTATTTATCTTTAAAAATATTGCTTACTAGGAATTTATCTAAATGTTTTACAAATTTTAATTTATTCTTTCTAATATTCCCACACAAAGATGCTATAATATGTATGATTTGTAAATACAAGACCTGAGGAACAGAGAGGTTAAATAACTTACTTGAAGTCACATATTGGTAAACAGAGGGGACCATATTTGAATCCAACATTTCTGTTGAAGTCTCTGCTCTTGCCCACACCTACTGCCTGGCTTTTCTTGTTAAACTGTCCTGTGGCTGATATCCAACTCCAGAAGTGAGTGGCTCAACCCAAAGGGTAACCATTTGTAAATCAATCTTTTCATCTACGCCAACAAAATGTTTAGTATTTTGCAAGTATAAAATGGTTGAAAAACCCTAAGCAACACAGAAATGTCCATTGATCTTGTCCAGAGGTCAAGAAGTCAGTGAACTCTTAGCTATGCAGAGGCACAGGAGTAAGATGCTGGGGATGGAGTCTGAGTAGAGTCTGAGTTGAGCTAGAGCCCAGAACTCTTGAGTGGGCATTTGCTGCCTCTACCTGAAGACTCTGGTTACACTTAGTTGAGAGGCAGGGATCCTGGAATAAGTTTACCTGAGCTCGAACCCTGGCTATTCCACTCCTTAGTTATGCCACCTTGGGAAAATTCCTCATTATTTTAACTCTCTCTGTCTCAGTTTTCTCACCTGCAGAATGGGGGTAATAATGGTCCTTGCCTTGAAAGGACCTGGCAAGATTTGAGTTAATGCATGCTCAGGGATAAGTGTTCAGTAGAAAGCTGCTTTTATTATTAATCTACTAATTGCATCTCAGAAATCAATCCATCTCTCCTACATACAAATTTGTCTCTGTCTTTGTGCCCTCTGAGTATCTGTTTGAATTGTTAATGCAGCAAAGACAAGGTGTTTAAGGATGATGGCCCATGACTTATTCCTCAAATTCAACCTTTCATGTAAACAAAGTGGGGCATTCAAATGGGGCTTTCATTTGTAAAATGCCAGTGCAGCTTGACTCTTCTGGTTTTCAGAAAACCTATAAACACTTTGCTGTTTAAAACCATGCACTTATGTCTTCCAGTGATCATAACTTTTTAAGTTGGCATTATTTTATTTGTTCTATTTCTCAGTTGTACTTCACATGCATAAAATTAGAGAAACCATAATTCTTGGCTTCCGACACATACACGATCAATCCATCCTCAGTCCACAGGTGGCTGACTTTTGTTTTCACTTTTTTTGTTGTTCAAATTCATGCCCACAGTTTCTTGCCTCTGTGACATACCCAAAGCAGGGCAGCAGGAACTGTCAGAGCCCAAGTGAAAGTACTATGTCATTGCTTAGATGACAAGAATGTGATTAATGAAAAGAAGCATTTGCTTTTGCCTGCTATTAGCTGGGCCCCACATTAACTGGGTCTGGGCTCTGCCTTTTGTACACACCATTATGCACAAATCTTCTTTAACTTTATATATGTACACATCCTTATAATTCCCATGAAAATCAAGATGTAGAACACTTCTAACACATCAATACTTGCCTCACCTCCAACTCAGATGTAACTTCTATTTTGCCATATATCAACTTAGATTAGTTCCAAATGTTCTTAAACCTTATGTAAATGGAATCATATAATATGTACGCTTCTGAGTCAGACTTGTTTTACTTATATAAGTGAATTCATCCAAGTTCATACATGTAGAAGTAGTGTGTTCCATTCTCCTTCTGCTTGGTATTGCTTATATGACTATGGCTTATATGACTACGTAGCAATTTATTTGCTCATTTGGGTTCTAGAAGACATGGGGTAGTTTCCATTGTTTGATTAGTATGAATAACCCATCTGCAGAGGCTGTTGTACATGGCACACATTCATTTTTCTTAAGAATATGCACGGAGCTGGATTTTTGAGGTATGGGGAATGGGGCATAGATTTGGCTTTGGTAGATACTCTGGAACTCTTTTCAAAGTGGTTGTGGTCCACTTTAAATTCATTAATTCTTTTTAGTAATATGAAAACTATCCATGAACTCACCATTGAATGAAGGTTAATCACTCCTGCTTTATAAATACATAAACTGGTTCCAGTGAGGTTTTGTATTTGTGTGTATCACAGTTATAAAATGCTATAAAGGAGAGTGAGATCCAGGTCTTTTGAATGGAAGGACAGCACTCTCTCTGTTATAGCTTCTTCACATAACAAGTGCCTTTAAAACATTGAGTGATTGGTAAGCAGAAAAAGAACTTGTAAGACATTCACTGGGACAGAAATAGGGAGGAAAATAATCTCAAATTCTGGCCAGAAAAATGAGCATTTCCCATTTCTGCCAAGGAACTTGCTGGCAGAGAGCAAAATGCCTGTCGGACATGGAGGCTGGCATGATTCCCAGCACAACCACCCCATACCTTGTTTGGCATCATAGATTCCAAATTTTATGTGCCCACAGGGCCAATGCATGGCATCCCTGTACAGACCTTCTTGTATTCATCACTAAAGCTTTTTCTTTGTTAAAAAAGATAACCTATACCTTTGCTAAGCAAAGTGTGGTGTAGGGACCCAAAGCAAGGCATCTCTGGGGAATATATGAGAAATGCAAAACTTTGGGCCCCACACCGTACCTTCAAAACTGCCTGTCAAGATCCTCACATGATTCCTAAGCTCATCAGATTTTGAGAAACATTGTCTTATATAGTCATAGATTAGAACTCACTTCTTCCTGTTTTGGATTATTTGGGAATGTGACTTTTCATCTATAATTCCACTTTCTCATTCTGAAAAGTAGGACTAGTAGTATGACCTTGGAAGTTTAGAATAAGGACTAGAAGATAAGGTAAAAGTAAGGCGTCTATGTTGATTCCAGATAGGTGATTGGTGTCCAGCCAAGAGATAGCTGTTCTTCTTAGAAGTATTCTCAAGCAAACTGGGTCTGGCTAACCTTCTCAGTGGCAAAATGCAAGTGTTGAACTCTCCCAGCTACTCTGGAACTCAAGCTGAACCCTCCTCTTGCCTGTGTTGGACCTGCAAGGAGATTGTTTATAAATACCAGGCCACAGTTAGAACTCTGTCTGAAAGTGACCTAAGCATGAGGATCAAGTTCCAGGCCTGCCTTAATGGTTATTCTTTAAAGACTGCTGCCTGCAAGCCACAGAACTTAAAAATGGAGAGCTGTAGCCATAGAACAAAAAGAGCAAAACGCCTGCCTGAATAATAAGCAGGTTTTCCAGAGAAGTTTTGTTATATGATAAGACAGAGACACCCATACAAGAGGAGTAAGGATAGAGGGCTGAGAGATGGGAGAAATGACATATCAGAAAGGCCAAATGTATAAATATTGCTCATAAGCAAATTACAGCTTTTTTTTTAAATAGGCAAGAAAAGATCTTCCAAGCTGAGCTGTCCTGAAAAATGAGATGTCCCTGATGTGCAACTTAGTGTATTTTCTCCAACTAAATAGGAAAATATGTTTGATTGGACAAATGTCTTTAGCAATGATAATTATATGGGTACCTGAAAAATTACTTGCCTGGTCATTTTCTGCAGGGTTAATATTAGTGGGGAAATGAGTTTTATTTAATGACCTTTTCTCTCTTTCCCTGGTACTAGTTTTCACTGTGTGATTTCTGACTTTGGTGTCACATTGTACAGAAAAGCAGTTTAAAAGGTGTTGGTGATAAAAACAGCCCCAATCAATTTTTATAGGGCCAGTGGTGGTGATGACTTAATTGCCACCTTGGTGAAAAGGCTGTGATCCTTATTCTAAATTATTTAAAAAATAGCTTTCAGTTTTTAGAATTCTGGCCAGTCTCTTGACCTTTGAAATAGTACCAACAATTCAAGTGCTGTAATGTTTAAGAATGGCAAGTTCACAGCTAATTTGAAATATAAGACTTCAACAGCTCAGTGGAGCTGGGGTACTGCAGAGGGTGGAGCAACCAAAGGGAAATGCAGACTGCCTACAAAATGAAGGCAGCAATCAACCCATCCTGGTAGCCAGCAAGCAACCATCATGTACTAAAAGGAGTATTATACCTCTTGTCATGATGACATATTCAATTAAGCGATATCCTATCATTATTTCTCACCTTATGTGATTTAACAAAAACATTATTGAAACTAGGAGAAATCATTCTAAACACAAGCAAAAGAAATTCTCTGATTGGAATTATAATGATGTCATTCACAATGTCTGACAGGTAAATTGTGAACAGTTGTAGCAAAACTTTGCAGTTAATATTAATTTGAAATAAGTTCAGATTATCTATGGGGACTTCATTTTTATAAATGAGTGTTGAATCATTGGGAGGGAGGAAATCCTCTGCTTCATTCTTCTGAAAGATGATGGCTTTATCTTTGTTTTCTAGATAGTGATAATAAATACAAACTAGTGAGGGTCAGATTAGGACATGGTGCTTCCTGGGAGGAACTCTCTATGGACAGTCTTTCTGAGAATTCTCTCTCCTGCAACTTTAAGGTGGGTAGGTGATTGTTACTTACCATGTACAACCAATTTATGATCAATTTACATTTACAATCAATTCTATTTTCTAAGCTACTAGCCAATGGCTCAGCATAAACATAGAGTAGTTAATTAAATGATTGCTGTCCCAAACTTGAGAGAATTTGAATTTTGCTTCCTGGGGATATAAAATGCAATAATGCAAATGGTAATATCAAAACTTGAAAACAGACATTGAAAATGCTTCGCAAGGAAAAAGAGGTACTCAAAGTCATTGTCTTAGCAGGCACCATTTTGGTGCTTGCTTTACAAAGTCAAGAAGCTGGAACTGCAGAATTCCTTATCTACAGAAAATGTAAGAGAGTGTAACTTTAGTGTCGCAGTAATTATTAGTCATTGAAATGAATTACTGAGCTCACTTAGAAAGATGTTCATTGGAACTTTAGCGATGATATGGCAAGTTTGAACATTGAGCAGTATAGGGGATGGATGAATAGCTTCTATATCCAATAGAACAGTGAACATATATATGCTCTATTGTAAAATGTGGGGTACCTTGGAACTTTAATAGAGCAGCAATCTAGCCCTAAAACTTAATTGTACCTCAACAATTCTGTTTGATGTCTGACTACATGGAATAAAAAGAAACTCAAGAAGAACATTCAATTTTAAACATAATTTTTATTTATTTATTTATTTATTTTTGGTACCAGGGATTGAACTCAGGGGTACTTGACCACTGAGCCACATCCCCAGCCCTATTTTGTGTTTTATGTAGAGATTGGGTCTCACTGAGTTCCTTAGCGCCTTGCGGTTGCTGAGGCTGGCTTTGAACTCGTGATTCTCCTGTCTCAGCCTCCCAAAGTGCAGGGATTATAGGCCTGTGCCACCATGCCTGGTGATAAACATAATTTTTAGAAAATTTTAGTGTTGAAGTGACCTTTCTCTTTCTATTGATTTATTTTATAGTTATGAATCTCCCTCTAGGGCCACATAGAAACATTTGATTCCTTTGCTACAGGACATAATTTCAAATATACACAAATAGCTCTGTGTTAACCCAAAGTTTTTCTCTCTCTGCTTCAAGCCATTCACTCAGTATTCATACAATCACTCAGGCATCTATTTATTCAACAACATTACTGAGTGTATATATATGCAATGTGCCATCAATTTTAGGTGTATCAATGCAATATCAAATGTACAGAATAGCATTAAAATAAACTCCCAATGATTTAGAAGTTCCCATATTTCAGGTATTATTATTATTATTATTGGTACTGAGGATTAAACTCAGGGGTACTCAACCACTGAGCCACATCCTCAGCCCTACTTTTGTTTTATTTAGAGACAGAATCTCATTGAGTTGCTTAGTGCCTTGCCATTGCTGAGGCTGGCTTTGAATTTGGGATTCTCCTGTCTCAGACTCCCAAAATGCTGGGATTACAGGCATGCGCCACTGCACTTCAGGTATTATTATTGACATTTTATATGCCACTATGCCATATAAGTCTCACAATAAACTTATGAGCAAAATACAAGCATTCTATTCGATGTACAGATGCAAAAACTTAGGATAAGATAAATAAGGATTGTACCTCTAAGTTTATACTTGTACTGGTGAAGCAGCAATTTGACCTTCTATTTCCTAGACCCTATAGCTAGTGCTTTTAACCATTCAATTCTGATGTTTATAGTTTAAGTTGGGAGATGGACATGTGAACAATTAAAAAGCAATTTAGCATACACTATATCATGGAAGTAATATACGACTCATAGAAAAAGATTCTATATTGTCTGACTACAGGTTTCACGAGCAGATAATTCTTTGAAGGATGCATCCTTGAAGAATGATTAGGACAGCCAGAGAGAGGAGCAAATAATGTACCAAGTACATGACCATGAAATCTTAAAGTAGCAACATCAATGGAGCCAAAGATACAGGGAGAGATGGCTGGAGATATCAGGACTTTACTAGGAATTCAGATACAAGAATTTGGAGTGTGGCAAACACCAAGGAGATTAGAAAAAATTCCTCAGAAAAGGGTACGAAATCATTAATGAGAAGTTAATAACTGGAGCTGCATTTTAGATCTAGAAGGGTCTTTCTAGAAACATTTCAAAGTTTAATTGGAAGAAGTTAGATTGGGGATGTGTGTCCACTGAGAGGACAAGGTACAAAGTGTACTCTTGAATTTATCTACAATACTATGTGCATGGAAAGAAACAATGTCTTGGAGATGTTCAAAGCAGTACAGAGTACAGTGCGGGTGGGGAGTGGACATCACATGTTTCTGCTTTGCATCACAGACCACTGACTTTGGGGCTTGTTTGTGCTAATCTTCCAAAGTGTGCTTCTTAATTTCATGGGGCAAGGACATTGGTATTCTAAATGAATGGCCTGGTTTGTTGCTGGCAGGCATGTCAGGCCAGCATTGTTGCTCAGCAGCTATTAATGGATATTTTCTTTTTCATCAGAGCCTTGCTGTGCTGGCTACCCCTTGTGTATTATCAACTGCCCTTTTTTCCCCCTACCAATTAAGCCCCAAAGATAACAGGAGCAAACTCATATGTGATTCAACAGAATCTTTGCAATATTTAAAGGGTCTAATATTAAGGGCTCTATTGGGTTATTGAGCATTCAATTAAAAAGTCTCAAGTGTTTAATTTAGGATTTTCCATAGGACAGGTATTGTTTGTTAATTAGTTAATTAAATAACAAATGATTACTGAAAACATGCATTAGGATTAAGCAAGCTGCAAGAGAGATAAAGATATCTCCAAGGCAATTAGCTCACTGTAATTTTAATGATAAATGTGTAATTAGACTCTTATTCTAAAGAGATTGTTTGGAATGGTTTTTGCAAGCATTAAACAGGCATGTAACAAGATACTTACTTATATAACAAGCAAAATATAATTCTAATTCTTATTAAGCGTAAGCCAATGTGTTCAAATGATACATAATTTGCTAAAAGCAAAAATTTTACAAGTATTAGCACTTATAAAAATATAATCCATTAAAAGCTTATGCAACTAACTTAATTATATTACAACTAGATTTATCCCCAAGCCTGTTTATTTCCCCTCTTAGACAATTATCTGAGACTTTCAAATGTATTATGACTTAGCCATCATTTATACATTTATATATTCATTCACTTGAGGGAATTACCATTACATCACAGAGTGACACCTCTCCCCCCTATAGAATCCACTTGCAAAACAAAAAATAGATTCCTTTCTTGGATGCCTAGAACCTACCTCAGTTCCTGGCACATGGCACTCCATAAATGTCTACTAAATTGATTTGAATGAGCAGAATCGGGAAGTCTAGATGTTTCTTAAGGTGTATAAATCTGTTTATCCCCATTTTATTGCAGTCCCCTGGCTGCCATCTCTGCCTATGCTGCATTTCTGTGAATTGTTTTTTCAGCAGCTAGCAGCCTGGTTTCCCCAGCTGGAGAAATTGTCTCTTCAGAGGACTAGTGTGGGTTGTAGATGCCGTGGGAATTATAATAATGATGATGATAATAATAGTAAACACCAGGAAACACTTATTAAGTGCTTACTTTTTTTTTGCAAGATGATGAAAGAAACTCCAATGATTACCAGAGTTTAGATTTTCAATTAATATTAGATTGTTATGGTTTGAATATAGCTTGTTCCCTTAAACTCATTCTGGAATTTAGTCCCCAAAGTAATGTATTATTGGTATCAAGAGGGTGAAAACTTAATCCAACTATAGTATTTGGAGTTAGGACCTTTGAAAAGTGATTAGGTTTAGATAGGGTTATTTGGGTGGAGCCCCTGTGTTTGAATCCTAGTGGCTTTATAAGAAGAGGGACAGAGACCAGACACAGATATAGACATGCCATCTCCTGTCTCTTGCCATGTGCTGCCTAGAGACTTGACTAGGAAGAAGGCCATCACCAGAAAAATGATCTGATGCTAGTACCATGCCCCTGACTCTTCCAAACTATAAGCCAAATAAACCTATTTTCTATATAAAGCTAGCCTGCCTAAGGCATTCCATTATAAGAACAAAAAGCTGACTAATACAATGTATTAGTATCAATGTACATAGTGTAAGTAGTATTTATCTACGTATTTGAAATTGAGAACAGAGGCTCAGTTATATGATTTTGCCAAATTCACACAGTTGCTAGGAAATGGTACCAGGATATAATCCCAGGTATTTTGAAGGCAGAGCCCATCCTTGCTTTGGGTTGGGTTCATTTGAAGCAGATACCAAGACAGTTACTTGTGCGATTGGCTTATGAGGATGCATTCTTGAAAGAAACCTGTGAAGGAGTTTGCCAATGTTTAGGTGCTATTCCAAAATCCCCAAATAAAACTCTGGGTATTTCTGAAGTACAGACAAAAGATTTATTCTGACCAACGGAGCAGAAAGCGGACAGTTCTGCAGCCCAAGACAAAGAGTGCAGGTGGAGAATCAAGCTTTAAGAACAATAGCAACAACAACAAAAAACACAAAGAAGGGGTTCAGGAGAGGCAAGTACAATTACAAGACACATTTCAGGAAGTAAGCTAGCACAAGCTCCATAGTTTAGAGACATTGTGGTCAGGGTGCAAGTGGGTGGGGGTGTCAGCTTCTATTCGAGTGAGCTCTTAGAGGAAGGGGGGTCAATTTTGTGCAGGGTGAGATATCTGAACAGAATGTGGTCAGCCCGACTTAACTTCCCAATGAGCCTATAACACCAAGAAAGAAAAGAGAGGAAAAAGTTAGGTAAAGATGTATGTTTGGTTGAAATTTAGCCTCAGTTGGATGCACAGGGACCTCTTGAGTATAAGTAACAGCATAAGTGATTCTATTTTGAAGCAGAAGAGTAGGAATTTGTACCCCTAGAATCTGTTGCTCCTGGGCTGTCAACTGCCCCTAGGGAAAAAGGCTTAACCTCACAGGGGTATTTCCAAGAGAGGAAGTTCACTTTGGTGGTAATCGTCCCAGTCAGGTTGTTAGCTCTTGGAGCCAACCTTCACAAAAGCAAGGAGGAAGGGTGCACCAGCCAGGTGCAGCAAATGAAGGCAGGGTACCAGTGGCATCTATTGCAGAACCTGCTCTCAAGATGGTTCTCTGAGCTTCCAAGCTATGGTGAAAAACATGTTATTTTTGTCAAGCAGATTAAGTATGTGTACTGTGCTATCTTTTCCTAGCTTAGTGGCTTTAGGGAAATTGCTTAACTCCTCTAAGTCTCAATATCTAGACAATGGAAATCTTAATTCTACTAATAGGGAATTTTCATGATGACCAAATGAAAATCATGCATTTTGTAAACTAAAACAAAATAGGAATGTAGTCTGTGGTGGTGTTATTGCTATGTCTATCTTTGAGGCTTAGGAGCAGCCAATGGGTGGAAGCTTATTAAGCTATGGAAGTCTTGGTCCAGATGACAAGTTTGATTGTAGATGTCATAAGCACAAGGTCAATGATATAGAAATAGCAGGGAAAAAGATAGAGATGAAAGTGAACTCAGAAGCAGGATGGTTGACCATCTAGACCTTACATGATTCCTGATAAATATTGATAAACCTAATTAACATTTGCTAAAACTGAGGGTCAGAAAAATTAATCTATCCAAGTTCCAAAGCCCGTAAATGGAAGTTTAATTCTACTAATTTCATGGGACATTTATGAGGACCAAATGAGAATTATTCAGATGCATTTATGTGGATAGCAAACCTTGGGACTTTGACTCAGGTCATTTGAAGCTCAGGGTCACAGTCTTTTCACTTGCACCATGTTGTTTTTCTGCCTTCCATATTGACAAACTCTACTGATTTTTCTGAAGGGATCTCCTATTCTCTCTACCCCAGGATTAGTTTCCCCTCTCCTATCTCAAGTTTCCATCCTGAGTGTCTTCTGTCTTTATTCCCCAGGCCCAGCTCCAAATCCTGGACTACAACCAATAATCACAAATTCTCACTGAAGCAGACAACCATTTCTGTTTCTGATTTCTGTTTGGCTTATAACAAATACTTAGCCCTAAGAGGCATTGGGAGCCTCATTTGTAGCTTTGAGAGTCAGTAAGTTCACCTTAATAACACATTCAGTGGAAGTCAGCGTGGAGTGTTGGCTTCAGTTTCTATGACTACACAGCACTGAAGCCTTAATGTAGTACCACAAAGCCAGCAGATGGGGAGAGTATGGAGTTCAGCAGAAGACTATTATTTGTGAAAAAAAAAAAAGGGTTTAATTTTTCAGGGGAGTGTCATTTTCCTCCGGAAAACATCATGCAGGCTATTAATTCAAAGCAACTGTCTTTGGAAGAAAAGCACTTAGAGGATGATTGATTCTTACTGATAAATAATCCAAATTTCTCTCACTCCTTCTCTCTCTTTCTTACCCCCCATCACATAATTATAATTAGCTAAAAATATCAAATGCATCCAATATCTGCTGTCAATTTCCAGATAAATATGCAACAGGGGGATTATTGGTGTTTCCCTCATTTTTCTACCTTTCCTCATAAAGTGGGGAATACTTTCTTGAAAAGTTTGAATGGTCTTAGTTATGTTTCCTGAACATTCCTTTACCAGTCCTTGGGAAAGGGTGGAATAACCAGTTATTATCATTCCTTAAGTGAGATGATTTCATTTCTTCTGAGGCAATACTAAGGAGATGTGGGTAAATGAAGAAAACTAGGGTTTGGTTAGAAAGAGTGAAAAGGAAGAGGGACGATGTGTAGGCAACTAGCCAAGTATGTGACAGAACAACAAATATAGTACTGTATTTTAACTCTCTTATTAATTGGATAGAACACTTAGAAGGGGAAGAATGTAAGTTTTGTTGTAGTGCTCTCAAATTCTCACACCAATCTACACAGACCTTTTCTCCTAATGATAACGAATGAATCCCAAAGCTTGAGGCCACAAAAGCAAATGTGGAACCATCTTGCTGTGAAATTTTTCTATAGTGTGAGATTCTCCCTGAGTAATTCTGAGAGTGTTGTAAATACTCCTCCAGGAAAAGAAAACTACCACATCTCTTGCCATAGTCTAAAGAAGGAGTATAGCTTTTGGAATTAGGAATATCAATATTTGAATTCTTTCCCAGTAATTTTTATCACATTAGATTGTTCTACACTTTAACCTCATATAATTCACTTATAAGGATCATAATTTCTACCTTATGGGGTTATTTTGAATATTCATTGTGGTAAAATATGAAAAAATCATTTGATGTCCCATAGAAGAGTGAAGGGGTCAGTTCTCTTTTATTGTAGGCCTGAGATGGGGCTAGGACAATGAGGACTGACTGGCCAATATAGGGAAGAGATGCAACCCACCACTTAAATAATTGCAATCCCCTATTGGCAGAATAAAAATGAGGTTCTAGGGAAATCCAGTTCTGCCATGTTATTTTCCAAGGTCTCAACACAATCAATTGGTCTCAAAATTTCATCATGATATCTACTTCTTATTTTTAAAAAAGAAAATGTGAAGACACAGAATGAGAAAATTTCTAGCTGCTTAGCACTTACATAATCTTTACATTGTAACAGACGTGTAAAATGTCTGCAAATAATGAATGGCTATTTGTGAGCCTGTGCTTTGAAGAAGAATAATTTGAGGAACACCACTATGAATTTGTTAAACAATATGTTTGAATATAGTTTAGAGGAGAGAGGAACACTAATGCCCAGGGATGACTGTCTGAAGGACTTCCCAAAGAGCCATCATAATCTTTCTTTCTGGGTGATACTTTACAAATCATATGCCATCTGTTCATGACTAGACCGCCATTTTAACAAAGCACTGAAGACAAAGCCCTGAGGTGTTTCACGTCACCTTGACATATGTTTTACTGAGGAAACATTCTTTTTTTTTTTTTTTAAGTACCGGGGAATGAACTCAGGGGCACTTGACCACTGAGCCACATCCCCAGCCCTATTTTGTGTTTTATGTAGAGATAGGGTCTCACTGAGTTGCTTAGCACCTCACCATTGCTGAAGCTAGTGAACTCAGGACTCTCCTGTCTCAGCCTCCCTAAGTGCTGGGATTACAGGCGTGCACCACTGCGCCCGGCTCTGAGGAAACATTCTTTACACAGGAATATGCTAAAACAAGGTTTGAACTTGGAGTTATTTAACTCATGACATAATTTTGAAAAGAAAATATTTTTTTATCCTGAACAAATACCTTTATTTCCATGACACAACTGGCTTAATTATTTTAAAATTCATCTTATTAAGGATTTTCATCCAGAGTTATTGCTATGCTTGGAATGATGTTAACACATTTTAATTTCTTTAAGCCATACTTAACTGATTCTACAAGCCAAACTTTTGGTTAGGCAGTTCCAAATAAACTCTCCTTACAAAGTATTTTTAATAGCATTTGTGAAAATCTCTTCACTGAAGTCAGAATGTTCTGTATAAACAGTAAAACAAAACAGCCGCATGGTTGATTAAACAAACAACAGTGAGACTCCAATATTTCACAGAATGACTACTCATTTATTAGAATGCAAGCAACTTTTAAAAAAATATGAAGTTGTCCTCTAATTATTTCCATTAACTGTTCAAATCTGAGCCTTTTCATGATGTTGATTATGAACAGTAAAAGTAAATCAACTGATACTAATAATAATTTTCAATTAAAAAACACGAGCTAGAAAATGAGCTGCTGTTTCGGTCTAGTTATTGGAGGATATATACTCCCTTCCCATTAAAGACCTAATTGAATAAATGGGTATAATTTTATTCTTGAACCTAAAGAAAGATTTTCCTAGGATTCAAGATTCCTGTCCGGAATCTCTCAGTATTCATCATTACTGATCAGCCTCCTCATTCCTTCATTCCTTCCTTCTTAAGCCTCACCATTTCAAATTTTTATATGATTTTTGGCTTTGCAGCAAAGGTAGGCTGGGGAGAGGAAAATGGGATCAGCAGAGCAAGCACTCCAGAGCAATATGTGCTCAGAATTCAGGAATGAATAGATCCTCCAGGAAGGAAAATTGATCAATCCTGGGCTAGTATTATTCTTCTACATGGAAAGAAGGAAAGTGGGGTAGGGCAAATAGAGGGAAAAGCTGCTAGTATCTACATTTTGGTCTTTCTTTTTAGAGCTTCTTTTTTCAAAAGTCTACCTCCTTCCTGAATTTCAACAAGGGAGAGAGGTTGGTTTTGACTTAAGGTAGTAGTCAGTGACTATAGGCTCATTCAAGAATAAAAGTTCTGATATATTATAATACCAAGTCTACAAAATTTAGAGACCATTGTTGAGATTCCAAAAGTAAGTTTCTATATTATTGTATAGTCTAGCAGTGTCCTTAGATATTCTTCTGAATATTGCATGAAATCTTATGCAATCTATATATTACTGTTTTTTAAGAGTATATATGCATATGAAAGAAGTATGGAGAGGCAGAAGTAAGGAAACTTTTATTTGTTGGAAATAGAAAAAAAAACAAACCTCTCCTCTTTTTCTTACTCCACTTTTAACAATTACATGTGATATTTTTTATAGTAAAAATAACTAGTAAAACAAATTTTTTGATGTTTGAAAAATAAAGTCTAACATTGAAATGAGACACAGCTATATGCAAATTAGCTCATGAGAAAGGAGAGTCAAAATTTGGTAGCATATTCAAGGAACATAAAAACTGTTGTAGGAACCCAGAGGAGGTTTATATAGCATTGGAGGTTGTTTGATGCCACTATATTTTTTTCCTCCTTCCTATAAAGAAATCGATGTTGTAGAAGTAGGATCTCTGGAAATCTGAGGATTCTCAGTCTGGCTCCTTACTGGTCCACTGGAGTGGTGAATATATGAAAAGACTAAACCTTAATGATCTTATTCCACCTAGTTCGGAATGACTCACACTTAGCTGAGGATTCTGATCTGCAAAATGCCCAATTCCAGAATAATGACATAATTGCAATTTCATATCCTTTTTGCTTTTGCCTAGACTTCTCATGGCCTGGAATTTCTTGAAACAAAATAACTGTCACTTGTTTGAGCTTCATTGTCTTCAGGGAGGGCAAATATCAGTGCCATCAATGCTCCTTACCCAAACGATGACATCTTGGCTTATTAATCTCAGCTTAATTTCCAAATAGGCCTGAGTTCTACACAAAATCTTTTTTAACTGGCAGAAGATTGGTAAAGGCAAGCAATTCTACCCCAGCCCCAAATGTATTTCAGCAATTCATTTCTTACACAAGCAGCTTGATCCTGAAATGGGGACCTGCAGTAACTACATATGAGCACATATTCTTTTTTAAATAGCAATTCAGGGGAAGTTTTGTTTTGATCTTCATGATTTAACATATAATTTATCTCATACATTTACAGTTCATCCATACTGATGATTAAATGACAGATGATCTTTTCTACTTATTTGGATGAAGAAAAGGAATTTGCAATCGATGTTCTAAAAACACAACCAACTATTGGCCTTTAAGGCAATGTGGGCTACTGAGTATGTGCACAGTTTAAAACATTCCATCCTCTGAAATCTTAGTTGGAAATGTCTAAGTTGAGCTGCAGCGAGCCTCATCTGAGCATGAAAAAGCCCCCAACCTGACTAATATAACTTTCAGATTTTTTGATTGAATGCCATTTGAAATTACCCTCATCACCTAACGTGCAATAGGGAGCAGGCAGTAGGGCTGCCTCTCGACATGACCCTATTAGAGATTGCCACTTGTGAAGAAATCTATTCAAAAGCAGAGGCTGTATTAAGCTGGATACCAGGTCAAATGACACTATTTGGGGGGAAAATGGAGAGGTACTTCAGCCTAATGATTTGTGAAAAGTTAAGTAACAACAAATTCCATGAATATGAAATGGTAGGAAGAATGCTCTCATCACTGCTTTTATCCCTCAGCACTCTGCGCAGAAGGTAGCCGTGAGGAATTAGAAATGGCACCTGCTGGTGCGCCTGTCTCTCTTTGAAATGATGCTTTTTAAGATTGTGATTTTAGAGCGTGTAAAATGGAAAGGGGATATTTCAGTTTGGGGTTCTCAAAGTTCTTTTTAGTCAGTAAAAGGGGAAGGTAGGAAGTGCAATGTGAGTACTCTGACATTTCTTACCTATTTATGCTTCCAAGAACCTTTGTATATTCATGTGGTTGGCTGCAGAGAACTTTGACAGTTTTAGTTGGAAGCTGTAGAAATCTTAGGGAAAAGCAACTCAATTTCTGCATTAATAAATGATGGAAATAGATCTGAGTTTGTATATTAATTTCTATGTGATTTTTTTTGGATTTTAATTTTTATAAACTTTTTGCTGGAACATATGTTACTATAAGAGCAAAATATACAATACAATATACAGCATTACATAATACAACAGAAAAGTATGCATATCATAAATATACAACTCATCACATTTTTCAAAACTGAACATACACTTGTTTAAAAACCCTAAGATCAAAAAATAACCCGTATGCCTCTCTCATACCTCCATCCAGTCTGGACTTTCTGTCAAAGGTAATCATTCTCCTGTCTTCTAGATTCATTGTTCTTTGTGCACTTTGCAAATATGGAATTATTTGGTGTGTATGCCTTTGAATTCGGCCTCCCACACTCAACATTGTATTTATAAAATGCACCATAATTACTGTATTTCATTTCAATTTATTTGTCCTCATTGTGTATTTTTCCATCATGTGAGTATACAGTTTATGCATTCTTGATGGGATTTTGTTTTTCCTACAAGTGAGCAATTTTGTGCAATCTTGTATAGATCACATAAACAGACACAAATGTAATATTTCTGTGGGGTACATACATACATAGGAGTAGGATTTCTGGGACATAAAACATAGATAAATTCATTTTGAGCAAATAAAGCAAACAGATGGATACTGTGGCACATGCCTGTAAACTCAGCAGTTTGGGAGGCTGAGGCAGGAGAATCGCAAACCCAGCCTCAGCAATTTAGCAAGGCTTTAAGCAATCTAGTGAGATCCTGGCTAAAAAATAAAAATAATTAGAAAGATGAGGAGGCTGGGAATGTAGCTCAGGTCAGGCTCCCTTGGGTTCAATCCCTGGCACCAAAAAAAAAAAAAAAAAAGGGAAACATATATAAAGTGGTGGCTACTTCCTCTCCTGTCAGTGGTAAATGCTCCTGTTGCTTTACATCCTTGGTTTCTCTTCCTCCTCCTTCTTCTTTTTAGTTTTCATCACTCTGGTGAGTGTGTATCCACTGGAAGTTTTTGAGGTTCTTGAACATTGATATTTTCTTTTTAATCTTGGCATTCAGAGTACTGAGTGCAATGATGTTCTGTGGATAGGTTTTCAGATGACTCTCATCCCCAATAATAGATTTCTGAGTACAGGGATAGCAGAAGCAAAACTGAGGTCTATGTTGAGCCAGGAAGTAGAATTCTTATGAAAAGAACACTATAGCTCTCTGTTAAGCTTCCCTTCAGTGACTTTTGTTAAGCACACCTTAATTCTAGGGGACCATCCATTAGGAGATACCTGGTAAAAATGGTTTAGACCATAATAGCTTCCTCTCAGTGCCCATCTGTGTACAGGTTTTGGTATTATAGTTGGTTAAATTTTATATTATCAATTCATTTGTACAAAAAAGGAATCTCCTATACCATTTTATATTTGTGCTCACATCCACAGGCACACTGTTATTGGAAAACCACTTGTTTCCTTCAAGGAAACTTAGGTTGTTTGAGTTCAAAATACTAACACTTATATGTAAGTATTCAGTTAAATGGAAAATTTACCCCTTCCCTTCAGCTTCCTTTCTCCCAAGAAATGATGGGTCTCCCCAGGGAGCACTGAAGGAATACTATCTGGTTGCTTCTTGGGCTGCCTCTGTCCCCACTATCTTCCAAGGCAGGATGGCTGGATCTGCATGGACTCTGGATGTGGCTCTTGTTGCAACTTGTTTTTCAAACTTAGGGCTTTTCTAGATTATGGTCTGCAAGATCCCTAATCAGCCCTTTGGAGGTTTCAGGATTCTTGGCTACTGTCCTGTGTATCTCTGAGTTACAAGGGCTTTGTGGAACATCCCTTCAAGCTAATATGCTGTAATGATTCCCTCAGTCATGATCAATATCTCCTGTGATTAGGTTGCTCCCAGCCCTGTGCACATCTCGAGGCATGAAGTCTGCCTGGGGTTAGCTCCAGGAATCACAACATTAACTTCATTGCTTTGTGAGCTTCCCAGACCCTCAGTGGACATCTCTCTTACTCTGCCATTCTTTGGTTATGTGCCTAAGAAGAGTCTAGATATGGAGTTGGTAGGTGGCTCTTAGGATGAGCACTGGCCTCTTTATGCCAGGCTCCCCACTGGAGTCTTCTTTCTTGCCTATGGGTTGAACTTTTACCCAGGGGGCGTATTTTTCAAGACTTAACAGTGGATACCTAAAACTGTGGATAGTACCGAATTGCATTGAACTCCTGAAATTGTAGGTACACCATTTTATGCTACACATACACGTTTATGATAAAGTTTTCTTTATAAATTTGGCACAGTAGGAGATTAACAGAAATAATTAATAATAAAATAGAACAATTAATAAAAGTTATTGTGGGGGACATATGCAAGGGCATGCCACAAAATGGCGCCGAGCTACCAGCTCAGGCCTGACCATGCTGCCCTGGGAGAGCCATCACCTCACCCTTATTGGCTGACCTCTGCTTCCGTGTTCGTGGACAAGACATGGACAATGAATACTCTCCTATCTAAGTGCCTCTGTACATCCCACTTCCGCATTCTTAGCTTAGTAACAGGACACCTACCCACTCCTCTATGTAAGCCTGTATCTCTCCTCAATAAATCAGTTCCTGCTTGAGACAGAACTCTCCGGCTCAGGCGTGGTAATTGCGTGCCAGACGACTTTGCCATTCTTAGCCGTCGTGTCGGGGGCTCCTGGGGATCCCCTCCTCCCCGCTGATTGAGGGGGGAGACTGATACCTGGCTGGGAAGACCCCGACAGTTATTTCAAATCTATGACTGTCTTATTTCTGAATTTTTTCATGCAATGTTTTTGGACTGTGGTTGACTGTGGGGAACTGAAAGCAATACAATGGATTAGGGGAAACCCTATATTTGCTTTTAGGGTGGAGAGATTCCATTCACCAAGCAATCTTCTTTATGCTTGGTTATTGATATTTAAAACCATGTTGGGAAATTCCAAGAAGCCATCAGTCCTGCTTTTCTCTCAATACAGCCCAGTTCTTGTCTATCTGAAGCACATGCCCTTCAGAATTTATCTGCTATGGTTTCAAGAAATATGTTCAGGGATTGAATTGACTTTTGGTTCTGAGTGGTATCTGTCTTCCCTCAGAGGGTAATGTCTGTGAAAGCTACTATTGTGGTTCAGTGGTGAGCAGAAAGATTGGAGTGAAGGCAATGGAAACACAGAGTTCCATATTGAAGCATTATCCCCCTTTACCCTACATAGCTGCACTCAGTGTGTATGTAGGAGATGAAACTCAAAGAATGTAGAGGATTCCCTTGCTCAAGAGGGCTTTTAACATTACTGTGCAAGACTCTCTCTTCATTTTTCTTAAGAACATGAAAATAACAAACTGAGTATTAAGCAGGTTTCTCTAAGATGTGTGAGATTCTTTCCAAGAAGATAATTTATACAGAATGGAACAAGACAAAAGAATATGTCATGTTTATGAAATTTCTATGAAAGCTTTCATTTTCAAATATTTTTTCTGCCAGATCCCCAAATGAAGTAATAATTTTGTGACAGGATGTTTCAGTTCATGTCCCAGGAGAGGTAATAAAACAAGTTTAAAATGTACTCTTTCTTTTGCAGCAGCCTTTTATTACACCCAGCAAGCCCGTCATCTTAACACCTGCCACCTCTCCCCTTTTTAGACCCTGGGTCAAGTAAACTACGTCACACCAGGATCTCTGGTTTGCTTGGATATTAGGAGAAAGTCTCCTTTAGAAGAAAGCTGAAATGTGGCAAGTAAAAACCATTTTGATTGGTCACTTTTCCTTGATGTATTGAAATTTCCATTTCAGTGTGATCAAAGAATCAAAGTACATCTGAGTGTATCTGGCCCAAGGGATGGCATTCCTAATTTTTATATTTTCTTTATCTATGGATAACTAATACTTTAGCTATGGATGAAACTCACTTATTAACATGGCTTTTCTTATATTTCATAACTACGAAGACCCTTCTGATTTGGTGTCAGAATATTTTTTCCTAGGTACTTACCAAAACTATTGGATTAGGGCTCACCTTATTGGCCTCATTTTAGCTTACTTGCTTCTTTCACAGCCTTATCTCCAAATACAGTCACAGTCAGAGGTTCTGGGGAAAAGTTGGGCATTATATGACTTAGCTCCTAATAGGGCACTATTCATTTTTTTTAATATTATAGAAACTAAATATGAGTCTTAGATGAAGATCATGGAAGTTGAATGGAAAGACAAAGATAGATATTAGAAACCCACTGAGTTTGTACAATTTTGAGGTTTCCAACTTGAGTGAGAATAAGGGGTACATTCACTGAAGTAAGTAATTTAGGAAAGGTTTTAGGGGGACAGAGGATCAGTTCCTCTTTGGCTGCCTTGTGTTTTAGACACTAAAATATTTTAGTTTATCTACTGTGTAGTTGACTATGTAAATATGAAGTTATGCAATACTATAGATAGCACTTAATTCTTTTTCATTTTTCTTTAATTATTTCAATGATCTCCTTCTCAATGAAGGTGGATATTAAGCAATTGTGCAAAGAGAGGGTTTCTTGGAGGACAAATAGCTATAAATCTTTATGTTTCAGGGAATTTTGCCTTCCTCTAATTCTTATTTCTTTCAAAAGCTCAGTTTTCATAATATATTTTATCTGAAATATTGAAAATAGAAATATATATCTTTTATTTATCGCAAGGAATGTGTTACTTTGTTGGTAGAAGGTTCATTGGAATGAATAAAACTAACACCTAAGATAGGGCGTTTCAACATCAAAGAAGTTTTTAAGATTTGACAAGCTAAACCTTTTGAAATAGCAAGCATTAACAAAAGGCCTGACTGCTTGTTACAGATGGATGACTTTCCAAATGTGACTTTGGTAAACAAAGCTGCATTTGAACTACAAGAGAGAGCAAGGGGCAAGAAAACAACTTTACTTCCAAGGTAAAGGGGTGGGGTAGGCAGAGAATCTCAGTTTCATTCAAGGGCAAAAATGACCTTGTAATGTGACAAGTAATAATTGCAGGTAAGTGTGTAAATTATTACAGAAAGGTTGCAATGGAATTTTTATATAAGCAACTCAATGTCTTTATTGTATTTCTTCCAGCTGGTTCATATACCCTCAGGTTAAATCAGTCATTCTGAACAGAGGCAACTCGGCAATGTCTGCAGACTAAGGTTCATTTGTACATTACATTATAATTTACAAAATATTTTTATATACATTTTCTTACTTAGTACTTATAAAGCTGTATTGATATTATCCTAATCTTTTTTTAATATGAGAAGGTGGGAAAACAGACAAGAAGAGCTTCTTCAGCCATCAGAATATATTAACTCTAAAACAGAAGCAATTATTCATTTGTTCATTTGAATTCAACAAACATTTATTAGGCTCCTATCATGTGCAAGATACTATGATTAAATACTGAGATGAGTTCTAAAATTAGAGAGACAGGATATCTGGAATCATATGAGAAAAGTTTTAGCCTCTCAATTAGAATTTGTAATTTTTTGAGCAATTCTGAAATTAAAAAAGCTTGTATTTAATATTTTAAAAGCATACTATTATTCATATTTATAGCGTTTTAAGAGTTGGAACTAACCCTAAGACTTAATTAGCAATTTACTAGTGAATATCTTTCAAGTGTCAATAGTGCCAAAATTCTTGGTTTGAAAGTCACGTTTCTCTACCTGATCATTCCTCCTCCCAACTCTACTGGCTATGAGTTGTGATTCAGCAGAAGACAATAGTCATGTTTATTCTTTGTATGCATCTGCATTTTGAGATGTGTATGCTCACCTAAATAATTTTAGAGCTGGAAAAGATCTCTGAGATTTCCTATTTTCTAACCTACAGGTCAGAAAGGTCAAGCCACCCTTAAGTCAGAGCAAATTACTTAGAGAATTGTAGACCTTTCTACCAAATGTCTCATCTGTCATCCACACAGAACTCCCTATTTGCCAAGTAGGGTGACCATCCAGGCCAATTTGTCTGGGATCATCTTGATTTTAGTACTTTAGGTCCTGGACCGTGGAAACCCTTCAGTTTCAGGCATACTGGGACATTTGATCACCTTAAATTCACAGGATGCATAGAAATTTTCACGTGGCTAAGTATTGCTAATAGTAGGACTGCTACGTCACCCCCAGTTTTCCTTCTGCATGTTTACCAAGAATGAGCTTTTGTTTCTATTAAATGTGAGGTCAGTGGGTGAAATTTAAGCCTCTGTGCAATCTACTCTAAAGGCATTCTTCCTATCTGCTTTTTGCTTCCCAACTTCACTGGTCTTCCCCAATTTCCTAACTAATGACTTACTATTAAGAGGATGATACTTCTTGTTTATTAGGCCTCGACTTTTGGTGTCATCTTATAGCATTTCGTTAGCCTTGTCAAATATTTTCTGAATGACCACTGGTTACCTGAAATGGAAATCAGAGTTTTATAAAATTTGAGAAAAATAACACAGGGGAATGCACATTGAGTAGGAGGTGGTGGGAGATAAGCCTTTTTATCGAAACATCTGTATACATGAAGCATGCTTCAGAGACGAGCAAAGGTTACTAGTTTAACATGCCCCAGTAACGCTAGAAATAGAATCCCATCTATTAGTAAGCATGTCTGTGAAAGGATTGACTCTATTTGCCAAGATAACTAGAAATATTCCTCAAACTTTGTAAAATTCCACTTGGATTTTCTAGGTACCTGGAAAAGAGATAAGTGTTTTACTAAAATATGGAAAACTTTGGTCTTACTTGTTAACGGCAATAATCTTAAAAGAATTTATCTGAGAATCCTAAGAATATTCACCTCATGGTGAGGTAGCATTTCACAGATAATAGCATGGCTATTATAATAATAAAAAATGTCAGATAGTAACTGCTATTGGTGAGGTTTTAGAGAAATCTTCTACTGCTGATGAAAAGGTAAAATGGAGCAGCCCATTTGGAAAATAGGCAGTTTCTTAATATTTTAAATAAAGATATTTGGTGTCACTCAGCAATTCAATTCCTAAGTGTCTACCCAAGAGAAATGAAAGTGCGCGCACGTCTACACGAAACTTGCAAGTCCATAAATCTTCGTAGCAATGTTGTTCAGAATAGCTAAAATGTAGCAATGACCCAAGGATCTATCAGTAGATAAGCCAGATGTGGTATACCCATACAACAGAAAGCCACTGCCAAGAAAAAGGAATGAAATATTGGTACATGCTATGATACTGTTAAACCTAAAAAACAAGTTAAGTGAGAAACCAAACACAAAAGCTCATATATATCCCATTTATATTTAATATTTTTATTTATTATACCACATGATCATATTTATTTGAAATGTTTAGAAAAAGCAAATTTGGAGAGACATAAATTAGATTAGCCATTGCCTGAGGCTGGTGGTCTGAAGGCTCAGTAACCACAAGTGGACATGAGGTTTCTTTTGGGGGGATAAAAATCCTTTGAAATTATGTTGTGGTGATAGCTGCACAACTCTGTAGATTTATTAAAAATTATTAAACTGTTTACTTAAAATAGGTGAATTTTATGGTATAGAATAAAATGGTTTCACATTTTTTAAAAAGAAAGAATATTCCCCTCCATTTATTATCCTTGAAACAATACAGAGTCACAAAAGGACAAATCGTATTGATAAGACCAATATGATTTGAGATTGTTTGTGGAAGGACATCATGAAGTCCTTGTTTCTTTTTTCGTAGTTCTTATTTTACAAAAAGAATCACATTTGTGCTAATTGGCAGAAATTCCCTGTGGGTACATTTTGCCTGGCATCAATTTTCTCTTCTAACAGTCTAGCTCTCATTTGTTCTTTCTCTCTGTCTCATCACCAGGTAACCATTTGGTGGCATTTATAGCATGAGTGCAAATTTTAGCAGAGTTTGGGACCTCTTCACAGTGAGGTCCAAAAAGGACCTGTTCACAGTGAGAGAACAAAAGTTGAGGAGGACTGTTATAATAAGAGTCATGGAATTTTGTTATCCAAGAATAATGGCAACCCAAATCCTCTCCTTCCTCTACCAGAATTACTTGCAATGAGGAAAAGCAGAGACTGAATTCCACAGTGAAACCTCGCAAAGTAGAAATGAACTGTCCCAGTCCACCTACCTCAGGCAGGGGAAAAAAGCAAGCCAGAGGCTGACCAGTTTAATTTATTTTTTTTATTGTTTCCAGAGATGCACGTCTGCTTATCACCGGCTATTTGAAGTTCAGAGACCAATCTGGTTCCCACATGGGCTTTTTCTCCCATCCCAAGCCCCATGGCCCCCTGCCCACACCCCAGCCTATTTTCCACTGCAATACCTGAAGTCAGCCCTTTGTACAAGGTAGGAACCAAATCAAAGCCAGCAAATGGAATGTGTAGGTTATTTGCGGATTGTTGCGGAGCAAATTTAATCACCAGTCTGCAGTAACTCCATCATCATTTCCCTTGACGAGAACATCACAGACTTAAATTTTGCAAAGGAGGGAGAAGTGGCCATAATCCAACTATAACAGTAACAGCCAATTCTGCTGTGATGGGAAGAGGTGCTGTATTAGTGCCAATACATTAACCAACTTTCCAATTGCAGCAGGAAACTGATTGCCATTATAATTCCCACGGCGCTCCTCCACGAAGGTAACAGAACTGCTTGAAAAAGCATTCATTTCCAGCTCCACTGGTGTGTGTGTGTGTGTGTGTGTGTGTGTGTGAGAGAGAGAGAGAGAGAGAGAGAGAGCCAGAGAGAGAAACAGAGAGGGGGAGGGAGGGAGAGAGAGAATAAGGGGACTAAGGAAGGCAAATGACAAGATAAACCTTGAGAATAGATCTGAAGGGCTAGACATTTTAGAATCATTCTAGATGTGTGATTTTGAGCCACCAAACTGCTATGAATCTTGGGTTGTATTTGCAAAATGAGAATAGTAATCCCTACTTCTGGCTTAAATGGGAACACAAATTCTTTAATGCATCTCCCATCAAGAGATTCAGTCTCTGTCGTTGGGCTCTGTGATGACTTTGATAGAAGATGACGGACGTGGCATTGTGTCATTTTGTGGACACAGACCATAAGGGACTGACAGCTTCTACTTCTGGCTTGCTGGGACTCCCAAGTGGTCTCGAGAAAAGTGTGACTATGCTGAAGCCACCACACTGGAGAAGCCATGTGGCCATGTTTCCAGTGACTGTCCCAGCTGAATTCTCCCAGCTATTCCTGCCAACATGCCAGGTAAATGAAACCATCTTGGATATTCCAAATAAGCCTGCCTACATGCTGAGTACCCTAAGTGACCCCAAGTGTTCCAAGCTGGTACCACTTGGAGCAGAAGAATTGCACTACTGAGTTCTATTTAAATTCCTTCCTTACAAATTCATGAGGCACATTCAATTAGTTGCTATTTGAAACTGCTAAGTGTTGGGAGTAATTTCAACAAATAACCAAAATACCTACCACGAAGCTGTTGAAAAGATTAAATGGAATAATAAAAGTGCTCATTAAATAGTAGCTTTTAATATTATTTTAATATAATGATGATAATACTAATAAAAGAGTGACATACTGAAACTTTGCCTAAGAAAACATCTGAAAACTTTAAAAAATATTTTAGAGAACTAAAATCCTTGCTGACCTGCAGGTTTCATCTTTAAAAACAGATGAAATTGCGGCTCAGGAGGCTGAGACAGGAGGATCGTGAGTTGAAAGGCAGCCTCAGCAATGGTGAAGCACTAAGCAACACAGTGAGACCTTGTCTCTGGAAAAAAAAAAAAAGGGGGCTGGGGATGTGGCTCAGTGGTCAAGTGCCCTTGAGTTCGATGCCAGATACCCTCCCATCCTTCCACCTCCCCCTAAAAGAACAGATGAAATGAGTACTTAACCTGAATAATTGGAAAGATACACATTGGGGTAAAGAAAGCATTTAGTGGGCACTTCTACTATGGCAAGCACCACACACACATTTTCTCAGCTAATCCTCATGGTGATCTTATGAGGTGAGCACTATGAGTCCACGTTTTACAACGAAGTCAGAGAGGTTGAGTAACTTGCCCAAAGTTTTACAAATAGGAAAGAAGAAGTCAAAGTCTTGGCAGTTGTGGCTGTGTGCCTCCAAGGCTGAGAAGAGGCCTGAGTTGAGCTGGATCTTGAAGGACAGGTCAATGTGGAATGACAGAGGGAGGATAATGAGGCATAGTGGGAATGCTGCTATTTGGAACAGTGAGATGAGCTGCGGTCTTTTCTGAAGAGCAGAAAAAACAGAGTTCCCATCAGCAGAATCTTATTCCCAGGAGTGAAAATGATCTCCACTTCCCCACTTCTCATGCACATGTTGGCCCTGATGAAGAAGGCCTGATAATGACCCAGGAAAGCCAGGCTCCATGCTAGAATCAGCATGAGAATGATTGACTGTTCAGATGTTGCTTCAGACTAGCTGCTTCTGCTGAAGTCTAACTTTCATCTGCTTTCTTGGTTTCCAGCAAAGAAAGTGCTAGCAGAGAACAAAGACTGCTTCCTTCAGTGCCTAAGGGTTGCAAGTCAATGTCAGAGCTGGTAAAGAAATAGATTGGACCTGTCAGGTTGTCTTCTGAAGTTCTTGCTGAATCATTATAGACCATGATATAAAATAATAACACCCATATTGAAACCCGGTAATCATTGCATTCAACCTCCTGTGAACAGTAAGGCTCCCTGTGGTCTCTTGAAGTTCTGAATTGTGCATGTGGGGTGGAAGACTCATGGCTAATGAGTACTGGACTCCAGGATCAGTGCTATGCCCTACTCACCTTCTGGAAGACAGGTATGACCTTGAATCTTCAAATCATTTACCTTACGGCTGACACTTTGACTTTCTGTCTCCCTGAGTCCCATGATCTTAAAAACAGATTCATGATTTGAACATGAATCTTCAAATCATGATGAATCATGATGACCTTGAATCTTCAAATTATTTACCTTATGGCTGACACTTTGACTTTCTGTCTCCCTGAGTCCCATGATCTTAAAAACAGTCTTTAGGGGGCTGGGGATATACCTTAAAGGTAGTGCTTGACTAGCATGCCAAGGCCCTGGATTTGATCCTCAATACCACCATAAAACCACACAAAAATTGGCTGTCTTATCAAACTTACTTCTCTGTCACAAATGTGCAAAAACTGGGATGTACTCATGCTAGCTTCCTCCCAGCCCCTAGTTTTGGGCAGTCAGTGGGTATAGTGAGAAAACGAAAGCACAAACCATCCAGAGCAATGTTGTTAAGATCCCCCATCTCTCTCTCTCTCTCTCTCTCTCTCTCACACACACACACACAGTGTAGTTACATTAAATATATACTTAAGTACTCTAGAGTTAATGTAAATTGATTCCTCTGGATGCTTTCTTTTTAGATTATCATGAGGACAATGCTGAAGGAGATAGACTCTGAAATGCTATTTATCATATATATATATATATATATGTAGGGAAAATTAATCCATCCTTATTTAAATATACTGCATAACGCCTATTTAAAGAGATGACCAATTGTTCAACAGCTCTCGTCATTGTCTGTAGCATAACTGAGGAGTTCATCTGAGCCAGTAGAGGCTGTGTTAGAATATCTGGTTCTCCCCTTCTGAAATGTTGGAAGTTCTAGTCCAGGTTTCACCGTGTCTAGTCAAAAGTTTGTAATGTATCTCCACATAAGGGAAATTCACATTTTCCATTCTTTCCCAAATTTGGCAAGGTTCCCTAGGGTGTTCATTCCTAATAGCAAGAGAAAATCTGTTCAATTCATCCATTTCAGTAGTTTTCTCCTAGCAATTCATTTCACTGTTTACAGAATTAGATGATGAAAAGATATAGATAACCTATAAATTGGCTTCTCACCCAGTTGAGATATATTAGTTTCTTAGATCATTTTTCTTCATTTCCAGAATGGCTTCTCAGTTGTGAGAAGGAAATGGGGGGAGGATATGTCATTGTGTCCTAGAATCTTTTGTTTCTTTCTTCAAATTTGTGGAATTAAATGTACCTATTTTAGTGGCTGCTGCCAGTGAGGTTTCGTTGTGGTCATACTTAAGTAAATATTTGGAAAGAAAAAGTCTGCGATCAATCTTCTCATCATCCTTACCCTGAAATACCCGATCCATATTATTTTGAGAAATTTCTCTCTAAATCACCAGTTTTGATTATTGCCTAAGAAATAAATGAATTGCTATAATTTATTACATGTAGATTTAATAAATTCTAGTGAGTTTAAGAGCTTTTCAGGTACTGGTAACTTCAGTACTTACAGCAACCCTATGAAATGATTTTTCCAATGATATTTCAATATGGCTACATAACTCAGTGTCAAATAATTAATGCCAGATGGGACCAACACTTGATCCTAGGCATTATGGAATCTGAGCCTCCAACCATAAGCACATACTGTTTTCCTGCAAGAACTCAGGATGAGGATCCATATGTGTCTCCCATCAAATACCATCTTTGCAAAAGTGTGTGTCTCTGTGTTGGTGCCTACTTCTATCCAAATTTGGTACTTATACTACCTGTTATTCACTTCAAGTGTTTAGAAGTTGAATTAGGGTTAGAGTTTCATTTTGATAGCAGCATTATTCCAGAAACTTTTGATATTTTCTATTATGATTGGAGTGGCTCATACTTTTGAGTCTCAGATGGACTGCATTGACAGCAGGACTTTGTCTGTTGTTCTGTAAAAATGTCATCTACCACATGAAGACAGCCATTATTTATTGGACTTGTAATGCTTTATCTCCCCAGTTGCTTTGGTGAATAAGTATCTCATTGTCCTTAGTTCAGTGCTTTTCGCATTCTATTTTCCTAGGTGCAATCCTTGTTCCTCATTCTGCTAAATTCCTCCTTATGGACCAGAAATGAGTTATTCTTTGATGAGCAAATGGAAGCAAAAGATACAAGCACCAGCAATAAAAGCAGTAATAACTCGTGTCTCTTTGTTCCTACAATCTTCTGAGGACATTGTTTCAGAACTTTCACTAAATCAGTGGAAAATAATGAGTGAAAACATGAGTGAGAATTTAAGTCATCCATTTAAATAAATAATTGTTTTCCCATTTCTTTCTCAGCATAAAGTTTCCCTTGACTCAGGAATGAAGAATTATATTAGTGATCAGTAAATGCATCTCTATTCCCTTGAAAAACAAACAAACAAATAACGTGCCAGAGAGGAAAAGTCATCCAGTCAAAGGACTGACAGATTTCATAGGACCAACACACATTCATGGACTGATTCAAACTCCTGATTTGGTATCTCAGTACTAGAAAGATGGGCTTTTATTAGTAAAAGTATTTCAGGGCCCAGTGAAGAAAGAAGCCAAGTAATATTTCTATAGTCTGAACTCTGTTCAGATTCTAATATGGTAATTTAATATTATTTAATGAAGAGTAAAATCAGAAACAAATATGAATTTCCCCTCTATTTCTAGTATATAGGCAAAAAAGAGAAAACCTAAACCGTGTTCTTTTTTTTTTTTTCCAGTTACCAGGGATTGAATTCAGGGGCACTCAACCACTGAGCCACATCCCCAGCCCTATTTTGTATTTTATTTAGAGACAGAGTCTCACAGAGTTGCTTAGCACCTTGCTTTTGCTGAGGCTGGCTTTGAACTCTGGATTATCCTGCCTCAGCCCCCCGAGCTACTGGGATTACAGGCATGCGCCACCGTGCCTGGCCTGAACCATGCACTTTTAAAAAAAAATTTATTTGTTCTTTTTAGTTATAGATGTCACAGAATCTATTTTAATATATTTATACAAACATGGAATATATTTTATTCTAATTAGGATCCCAGTCTTGTGGGTGTATACAATGGTGAGATTCACTGTAGTGTATTCATACATATAAAATAGAAAATTTATGTTGGATCCATTCCACTGTATTTTCTATTCCTGTTGCCCCTCCCTTCCCTTCATTCTTCTTTATAATTCACTGAACTTCTACCACGCACCACCCCCATTGTGGGTTAGCATTCACCTGTCAGAGAAAACATTCCACCTTTGGATTTTTAGGATTGGCTTATTTCACATAGCATTATAGTCTCCAGATCCATACATTTACTGGTGAATATCATAAAGTCATTTTTCTTTATGGCTAAACAATATTCCTTTGTGTATATAAACCACAATTTCTTTATACATTCATCTGTTGATGTGTATCCAGTTTGATTCCATAGCTTAGCTATCGCAAATTGTGCTGCTATAAACATTGATGTGACTGTGTCACTGTAGTACACTGATTACAACTCCTTTGGATATATACTGAGGAGTGAGATTACTAGGTCGACTGGTGGTTCCATTCCTAGTTTTTTGAGGAATCTTCAAATTGTACTTTCAATGGTTCTAGATGTAGAGAAGGTGTTGACTCTGAACAAGAGTTACTTCTAGAATGACTGTATTGTAGGTTACAATGACTTATCCTTCCTGTATTCAATAGCTACTTCTCCATTCAAGAAAGCGTGTGTGTAGCGGGGGGAGGGGGGAGGCTGTTTAGATGTGGTATTATTTAGGTGTGGAGGTATAATTATATGTGGTATTATTTAGTACAGCTTTCAGCACGCTGCTGCTCAGCTGTGATTATGCACCAAATTCTGCCTCTTCCAGGGTTTTCTTGTGTTTCTTTCTTTAGTTCTTTGAGTCTCTTTGTCATTAAAATGGATATACTAAAAATAATTCATAGGTTTTTTTTAAAGGATTAAACAAGTTAATAAATTTTCTGGAATAGTAAGAGTATCAGGCATGTGAGATGTACTCACTAACTTAGTGACAATATCACCATCATTTTTATTGTCCCATATGCAGGCACCCCTCCCTTAGTGAAGCTATCCCTATAGATACAGGCAGTATGGAAGCTATCACCATTATTTGTCATGTGTACCTGTCACTTCATACTCTTCCAAGTGCTTTCTCCTCCATGTTATGATTGTGCTCTATGCCCTGATCTAGCAACATCCTGACCCTGGAAGTGAATCCTTGCTAAAGTCTTAGCAAGGATGGGAGCCTCAGTTTTCCCATCTTTAAAATTTACCCAATATCCATTCCATCTTTAAAATTTTGAAACAGTCTCACATACTCTATTGCCTTTGAGTTTAATCCAATTTCATTTTTTAAAGAAAGTAATAAATTAATTATATCTAATGTGAAAGAATACCCTCAAAGAGTCACCAGTTCATTGCCCAAGAACCATGCACCTCAACCCGAGGGAGGGAGAAGGGTTCCTGGGCCAGTCCTATACAAAGGCACTTTCAATAAATTTCATGAAACAAATGAAGTATGCAGTGCACATCTGCCTCTTAGGATTAATTCTCAGGTTACAGTGAAGCTCAGAAAATTGCTATTTCTTGACCTAAAAGGAGGTTAAAACACTTTCAGTGGAAATCGATTCACTTTAAGGTATTTAGCACTGTTCATATTTTGTAAAAGTCTCTATGACAGGGCTGGTTTCAATTGGCACTTTATGCAGCAGTTGTAGGAAGCCCATCACATAGAAAGTGGGATCTGACATGAGTGTTTAACAAGATGGGCTATTTCCTTTGTTTCACTTCCAGGATAAAAGAGGAACACGCCCCAGACCCCTAGACAGGCTAGAGATATTGAGATCCTTATGCAAGCCCACAATATAAGAAGTTGCAAAGTGAATGCTGGAAAAATAAAATTAATTTTTCTTGATATTTCCATCTTTCTTTTGCTGGGGGAATTTATGTTACACATGATCAAATAGTATTATGTACAATGAAGGAAATGAGGTGTGAGGGAATCATTCAATAAAAAATGATAAATCATAAAAGATCATTTAGAGAAAAATGCTGTTAGCAAGAGTTTGAGAAGTACAAAGATCTTTTTTTCACAGGTTTTTAGGAAATGCTATCACAGGAAATTGCACCATTTATATAGTTGCTCTTCTCTTCCTTGAAAAGATAGTGATAAATTTCAAATGGAATTAAATAGAAATAATGCAGGCTGTCAGTCATGACCTGAGACTGGTTGAGGAAATTTGCTTTCTGAGGGGACAAAGTATAATCATGGTCACGACCATCAAATCAGAAAACAAAATCCAAATCATGCTAATTATTTCAATGACTAATATGTGACCAGTAGGGAAGAATGCTAGTCAAGAAAAGATTTACCACAAGTGGGGAGGATATGGAAAAAAGAAAACCTTCATGTATATCTGTGGAAGGAATAATGGTGCTGCTGTTTTCAAGAACAATTTGGCAGCATTGAGAGAAACTGAGTATGTGCATATTGTAAGACCCAGAAACTGCACTGTTAAGAGTATACTTAAGAACATGTCTTGCCCAAGAATAGAAAGAAATATGTATGGGAATGTTAATGATAACACTGTTCGGAGTAGCAAAAATTTGAAAACAAACTAGAAATAAATAAACGAGAAAGTGTAAAATTTTGATATGAAGGCCTACTGCTCAGAACTCAAAGATATAGATTCGTTGTACATACAGTGCTATGAATAGATCAAACATTATTAAAAATAAGCTGAATAACTGTTATATTAGTATTCTCTAGAAGAATAGAAATATATATGTGTATATATATAGATAGATAGATAGATATATGGTTTTCTCTATATATATATAAAGCATATATATATATGATTATAAAATGTGGATTTATTAGATTGGCTTACACAACCAGAAGCTGGATATTCCACAATGGCCATCTGCAGCTTGGAGAGCTGGAAGAATCAGTAGCTGCTCAGTCCAAGACGTTGGAGCCTCAGAACAAGAGGGATCAATGATGCAGCCCCAGTCTGGGACCCAAGGCCCTGGATATTCCCTGGAGAGTCATCAATCAGAGATTGCTTTGGAAGAGTGAAGGAGCTGAAGCCTGATGTCCTCAGGTGATCTCAGCAACAATCAAAGAATCCCCTCAGGAAGAGTGGAGCTTGCATCTAGTGTTGCTTCCTTGTTCTTACAATTTTCATTCTATTCAGGCCCCCAACCTATTGGATTGTGCTGTACACACAAGTGGGTCTCTGCCTCATTTTGCTGTCCCACATGTCAATCATTCTTAGAAACACCCTCATCAACCTCATTGACACACCCTGAAGCCTCTTAATCTTTGACATCTCTTAATCCAATCAAGTTGACAATTCAGTTTAACCATCACAAGTCCACCCCTTGTCAACTCGATACCCAAACATGACTTTTTACATTATACTTACTCCCCTTAATAACAAGGTTATAACTCTGCCAACATATTATAATTATCTTTGTGTAAACAAAACTGCACTAGTTTCTTGTCCAGAATATAAATTTTTTTTTTGAGTGATGCTTTACTCTTCTAACATCTCACAACTTAAATATTCTAATGTAAATCTATATTACTTTAAGTACTAGTGTTAAGTCAATCAGTATTACATTACATGATGAATGAATAACAGAATAACAAACATATCTACTTAATGCATGTGTATATATGCATGAACATATTCTTTACAAAATAGGAAAGAAATATTGATTGCAATTATAACTCTTGTTTCTGTAACTAGTCATGTAGCTGTAGTTCTTCTACTACCATTCTGTATTTACCCTGCCTTCAGCAAGCACTTTAGCAGGTCTTGTTTTTTTGCCTGTAGGGGTAATCCACACCTTCATTCCTGAAAAGTCTGATATATTTGTCATCCTGCCTGCATTGGGTTGTTGTAATTTGTGCTGCCTCCAAAATCCAAATAGATCCATCAAGCATTTCTTATTTGTAGGAGGGACTGGATCCATCATCGTATTCTTCACTTTAGAAGGGATATCTCAGCAGGCCCCACACTACTGGACTCACAGAAATTTTACCAAGGTTGAAGACCCTTGAATTTAAGTGGGACTTACTTCCCATCTTCTGATACACAAATGCTTCACTAGCAAGTCTGGAGTGGTTGCTACCTCTTGCTCAGTTGGTCCAATTAACATAATGTCATTGGTATAATGGACTAGTGTGATACCTTGTAGAAGGGAAAGGCAGTCAAGATCTCTACAAACTAAGGTATGATATAAGGCTGCAGAGTTGATATACTTCTGAGGGAGGACAATGAAGGTAGTTCTGGCCTTGCCAGGTGAAAGCAAATTGTTTCTGGTGGTCCTTTATGCACTGGGATGGAGAAGAAAACATTCGCCAGATCAATAGCTGCATTCCAGGTACCAGGAGATGTGTTAATCTGCTCAAGCAAAGAAACATCTGCTATAGCTTTTGCAATTGCAGTCACCACCTGATTAAGCTTATGATAATTAACCATCATTCTCTAAGACCCATCTATCTTCTGCACAGAGCAAACAGGAGAGTTAAATAGGGATATTGTGGGAATCACCACCCCTGCACCCATCAATTCCTTGAGGGTGGCACTAATCTCTGCAATCCCTCCAAAGATGCAGTATTGTTTTTAATTTACTGTTTTCCCAGGTATAGGCAACTCTAGTGGCTTCCATTTGGCCTTTCTCACCATAATAGCAGTCACTCCACAGGTTAGGGAACCATTGTGGGTGGTTTGCCAAGTGCTAAGTATATCTATCCCAATTATATATGTGGGGACTGGGAGAATAAACACAAGATGAGTTTGGGGGCACACTGGATTCCCTGTGTGTCAGACCTTGGCCAAAACTTTATTGATTACTTAATTTCCATAAGGCCCTACTTTTACTGGAGGACCACAATGAGTTTTTGGGTCTCTCAGAATCAACATCGAATAAGTACTTACATCTAGTAGTCTGATAAAAGTCCTTTTGTCCCTTTGTGGAAGGATGGGAGAAAGATAAACAGTGAAATTTTTGATATTATACCAAGGTCCTTTTCCAAGGGGACCTGGCCTCCCCTTAATTTAAGGGGTTCTGGGTCCATAAACCATTTCAAATCTGGAAATTGATTGTGGGGCCATGATCCTCTGCTATTATGATCTAAAGCAGACTTTGTACATTTTCCCTGAAATTTTTATGCTTATATAAGTAAGAATTTGGTGAGTTTCCTATGTAGTTGGCTTCTGGAAACACTATGATTGATTAGCCAGTGCCAGAGATCTACAAAAGTCAGATATTCTGTCGATTTATTTTCCTTTGCTGCCCATTATGGTAACCATGACCATCTTGTCTTTGGAGATTGGGTGCTGCCACTTGGCCTGTTCCTACCAGGGATCCAATTACTCCCATCACATTTAAGTCTCCCGGGTGATTGACTGTGGCTCCCATGGAAAGGTCTGGCATACAGACAAAAGAAATGAGAGAGCTCTTTAAGGATGCTGGTGCCCTCTCAAAAATTTGTTTCTTAGAGTTGGGTATATTTTCTGGATCCTCACAGTATGGAAGTGAAGGTTATACAGGTCAGATCTACTCGAGCATTCCAATCTCCTTGAGCCTTTGAATCTCTTCATTGACAGTAAAACAAAGGATGGCAGGTGTTTCCTGTTCACTTACCGTAGGCCATTTTTTGATCTGTATTTCAGCCAACCATCCAAACAAGCTATTAGTACTTTTTTTTTTTTTTTTTTTTTTTTTTTTAGCACTCTGAGCTGCTACATTTAATCTAGAATCTCTGCTTAAAAAGCCTATCAAGAAATTCAACCTGGTCTAATTTTATGTTCCTTCCACTGTTATCCCACACCCTTAAAATCCATTCCTTCACATATTCCCCACACCTGTGCTTCCATGAATTAGAAAACTCAAGAAGTTCCTTTGGAGTATAGTACACCTCCTTGTGGGTTAAGAGTATAATTAAGAACATGAATTGCCCAAGTATAGAAAGAAATATGCATGAGAATATTAATGATAGCATTGTTTGGAGTAGCAAAGATTTGAAAACAAACTAGAAATAAATGAGAACACACAGTGTAAAATTTTCATATGAAGGCCTACTTCTCAGAACTCAGAGAAATGAACTAGTTGTACATACATACAGTACTATGAATAGGTAAAAATATTAACGATAAGCTGGATGACTGTGTAGCTCAATGCTACTTTGCAAATAAATAAAGCATATGCAAAGTGTTGGTAGATATTATACATTGATATGCATAAACATGAAATTTGTGAGAGGTGGATCAGGGGTACAGCATGCAAGAAGAAGAAATATCAAGAAAATAGAAAATAATATGGGAACAAGTTTGAACCGATAATAGAGTAATAACACAATGTTATAAATGAAGAAGCAAGGTGAATCTAGCTCTTTATACCGGAAGTCAAAAGTTACATCTAGCTATCTGCCATCTACCTACCTACCTACCTACCTACTTATCCTGACATACATATCAGTATACCTAGTAAATTAATTAGTAAGCTTTTGTAAGAAATTAAAATGCTATTAAATCAGGCTTAAACAAACAAATAAAAAAGAAGTTATATTAGTCTGTATAACTGGGAAGCTAAGAGAGCTAATGTAACTCCCGGCAGAACTTCCAGTGCTGATGATTGGAACACAGCTTTGTTCCAGCTCTTTGTTCCTTTTTCCTTGGTGATGTTGGCCTGATTCTCAAGTAGGCTTTCCAAAAGAGGGTCAGCTCCAGGTTTCTTACTGATCCACTTAAAGAGAACTCCAAGCAAACACTCAAGTTTTCATCTTATTGATCTTTTTTGACTCCTGTGCACACTTCTTGATATAGTTGGGACAGGCTTACCTGAATAGTATCGAATTAGAACACAGTTGGGCTAGATCTCTGTTTTAGTCTCTTTTGTATCACTGTAACAAAGTATCTGAAGCTGGATCCTTTATAAAGAAAGAGACTTAATTAGCTGACAGTTTGGGAAATTTAGGAGCATGAAACTGGTATCTGCTTGACTCTAGTGAGGACTTCATGGCAGGTAGTGCTACAATTGTGAGAGCCTGCACAGAAAAATCAATGGTAAGACAAGCAGCAAGAGAGTGAGCTGAGACAGCTGAAATTGCTGTATGACAACTCACTCTTTTGGAAATTAATCCACTCTGTGAAATCAGCATTGAACCTTTCTAATGACAATTGCCCCATGACCTAATCACCTCCATCTAGGCTCTGTCTTTTAAAGGTCCCACCACTTCAACACTGCCACACTGGGGACCAAACCTCAAGTTCATGAAACTTTGAGGAACATACTTGAACCATATGCAGACAATAAAAACCTCCAAGGAATCAGAAAATATTACAGAAAAGCTTCCAAGGAATTCCAGAAAAGCAGACATTGACTTCACACAGACTCTGGAGGAATAAAAGTAAAATGATGAGATAAACTGAATGAGTTCAGAGAAAACTTTTGGGATAAATTTTCTCCCAAGGGACAATTTATTTAGGGAAAAGTTATTAATTAATTAAAAAAGCCAATAGGCCAATAATGAATTTACCATGTGAGTTTCATGAGCAGTAAAGTAAATAGTATTTGGCTTAGAGAAGACTAGATTTAAGGGAGACAGAACACCTGTCACATAATGAGAGCTGAGTTATTGTACTTTTTTTCCAGAAGGCACAACTAGGACAGTTAATAGATACTTAAAGGGAGTCAATAATAATAATAAGATAAATTTTCTATTTGCCTTTTCTAACAGAATGGATTGGGAGCTTTGAACCGTGAACTCCATGGCTTAGAACCCACGAGGGAGGTTCCTGAAAGTCTTCTTATTATGAAACAAAGGGTAGACAAGATGATCCAATAAAATCTTCCATCTTTAGTAATTTATGATTCTTTATAAGTAAAGCCAGGCCCATATCAAAAGTTGCTGAATATGATGTGGTTTTCTCAGTGGCACTGCTTTTGTATTGAAAGAGTTTTAGTTTTAATTTATAAAAACTTAAGTCTCAAAAGTTTTATTCAGTAAGTGATTTTGTATGTGACATTGTTTCCCTGTGGTTCTTGGTGAATCATTTTTGAAAGAGTTACCCAAACAACTCAGTAGGTATAAAAAAGAAATGCTGTACTATTGATGGCAACATAAATCTTATCTCTTCATGATCACTCATATTAAAAAGAATAGAATATGGCATCCTCTTTTAACTTCAAATTTTTAATTTTAAAAATACTTTTACCAATTCAGAGTTAGAACTTAGGCAATTACTTCAAGAGAATGTCAACATTATAATGCAAAATTCATTTGGGGAGGGGAGTCATATTTTACTAATCTTATTTTATTAATCTCTAAGGGGTAGGGAAGTGGAAAAGAATTCTTCATGTTTCAGGAAAATTAGACATGTGGTTTGACATCCTAGGAAAACACTTAAAAACTTGTAGGCAGTCTGAGGCACAATTCCCAAATGATGAGAAAGCAGGAGTTGAAGTTATAAATGAGAGAATAGATTTGAGAATATTAATTTCAGAGAAATGATAGTTCTGAGGGAGTTGCAAGATGAAAATCTAGCATTAAAATTGCTAACTCAAAAATGACCCACCTGTTTTGAAATGCCAGTGTGTTGGCCAGTTTCCAAAAACCATTATCTATCTGTAAAAACTGCATGTCCTTGCTTTATGTAATTCTCTTTCATTGGTTGGAGCAAAGATATATAGGTAGTTCCTAACAGCCTTAGCTCTTGTTCTGCATTAGCCTGTGACTTTGTTCTACCTTGAAGACTGCACAGAATAATGGAATTTGTGTTTTGATTGGGTCTTTAAAGAGAGATGGCTTCAAACACCAAGGTCATGGTGATAAAGAGTCAAGGCTTTGCTGTCATTGGAGGCACAAAATTCTGATTGTGACTCCCAACAGGATGATCAGAGCCTGCCCTGTGTGCCAAGGGCTGAGTGAACTGCAGAGCAAGAACCATGTTATCTGTGTAGGATCCAGACTTGGCTGGATGTAAACTTCACATACAGATTTACACCGACAAAATTTGTCTAGCAAATGTGCTCCTGTGGTGTTAGACAATTTAGTAAAGATTAATAGTGAAGTGAATGCTCTTGGCACGGGATACTTATTTCCCACTCCTAACATCATGTTCATCATAGTGAGTTCAACTCATATAACATTCCTGATCTATCTCTACCCTTTGCTCATGCTGCCACAGGGAAGGTTTGGTAAATTGGTAAATTTGGGAAGCAAAAGCCACATGTGCTTGGCTCAGCTCCCCTTTTTGTCCCTTATGATTGGATCTGCTCATAAGGATCATTTGTTTTTTTTTTTCTTCTTAGTGCCGTAAGTCTCTTTTTTGAAGATTCTCCCTAGGTCCAGAATTGCTACTCACCAGGTGGAGAACTCTATTTAATTCAGGAGCTCAGTATAAGGAAACCCACATGGCCTCATTCTAAACTATACCTTCCAAGACAGTCCCTAGCAGAAGTGTTCATTTTACTCCTTTCTGGGATTCTGTCTTGAAAATTCTAGTCACTTCCATTGCCTTAACTCTGTAAGACTACTAGGCTGTTTTGGGTCCCCCCCTCTTTGTTCTGTGGCCTAAAACACTCTTCAGGTAGTAAGGCCAAGTAATCTTAGAGCTTACCTTATTTGTTTTCTTTTTCTCAGTGATTACTATGCTGAGCTGCCTAGGCCCAATATCTTAAAAATAGTCACTTAATATGTTTTATTCAGTTTTTTGATTGTTTACTGTGGAAGGGAAATTGCTGTAGCAGTTTATCCTTCTTGCACAAAAATAAATACTTTTTCAACATTTCAAATATTCTGGAGAGAAGCTATCTGTGGCTTTTGTGGAGAAAGTAGCATTAGGATCCTCATGGTGACTGAAAGGACTAATACCAACTTCTATGGAGTTTCAAGTGATCTACTCTTTCCTATATGCATATGATAAAAGAATGTGCTCTTGATTTGAATAAGGTTCAACCTTATTTCAAGTCCTTTGAGCCCTTCTAGAAGAAGAGGGATCAAGCTTAGTACAGCAAGCACCAACATCTGCTGTCCCTACAAAAGAGCACGAAGCTAGGAGGATTTTAGGATTACATTCCTGTGCCTACAGAAGACACAATTGTCCTAGTTGCTAATGGAAGGAGACACGTATTTTTATCCTGCAATCCTTAAACAGGATGACACTGAATAATCAACTCCAAAGATAACTTCACAAGAAAAAAAGTAGTTGGATCAATTTCAGGAAACATTATATTCATATCACTATATACAATCCTGAATTTAGTTAGTATCCATTCCAAAGGTCTGGACTAATGGAAAGCAATTTTTCAAATTAAAAAATGATTATATCTCACAGGAAGAAAAATGTATTTTGACTTACTAACTTCACAAAACTAAACATCATTTATAACTAATCTGAGTCCTTTGATAGTAGTGTTTGTGGGTATGGTGTGGAAATAAACATTATATTTAATAAATGCTATCTTGCTTTATTAACACCACCACCAAATACATGAGTTGGCAGCAGTTATGTGTGAAATGTGACAAGTTCAAGCATGGTTTGATGCAAAGGAGGCCAAGTCCTGGCTTTGCACATAGACTAACTCCACTTATCTATGTGATAGAGAACGAGTGTCCTTTTCTCTAGGAAATGACTCAGACTCTTTGCAAAAAATGATTTGATTGGACCAACTGTTTCCATATCCCTAAGGGGTGAAGACAGGAAGTGGTTCATGTTATTAAAGTTGACAATGTACTACTTTTAAATAGGGAAGTTTTAGAAGGTCCATGTCTATGTTCAGAGATGTATCAGTTCCAATTAGGTATGCTGATGACTCAGTTCATCCCTAGTTCAAAACCTCTGGCCACTGCTTATGTGACATCTGAGTACTGCTTAATCTAAATCTGCAAGTTTTGGTATGTTGTGCTTTTATTCTTTCTCAAAGAGTTTTCCAATGACTCATGTCCTCCTTTGACTAGTTGTTTAATTTTTACATTTTTGCAAATTGAGCAAATCTTCCTGTTATTGATTTCTAATTTAATTTTATTGTGGTTTTACTTTGTATAATTTAAATAATTTTATATTTAATCTTGTCTTTTAGCCTAACCTATGGCTAGTCTCATCAAATGTTCTATGCATACTGGAGAAGAATGTATATTCTACTGTTTGGAGGTCTTTCTGAGATATTATTGAGAATATTGAAAATGTATTGTGTAATATAATTCTTACCACCATACGAATTGAGTTTTCTTTTTGGATATCAAGATAAAAGTAGAAATAATTTTGAAAATTCATTCTTTTGAAAGGTCATGTGAACTGAGTTTGCAAGTCAAAACTGCTTAGCAAACACCGGGCAGTCTCTAAATCTTCATGTGGGTACATATTTAGGGCCAGTTTTCAGCACAGCATTAACTTAGCCTGTTGTCAAGGAGGAGAAAAGAAGGTGAGCAATAAACAAAATTATAGGCATTTTTGTTCTCTTGGGGACAGACAGGATATAAAACTATTCATTCACAAACATTCTTCAAACCCTAACTCTATGTAGATTTTTGCATTTGACATTTATGATTATGTTAAATATTTTTATCTGTTATTTTAGAGTTTGATGTTGGTTTTCTTGAATGCAAGTTCTGCTGGATGACTGCCTTTATTTTGCTGTGCTAACCACAAGGACAAAGTACATAATCTTGCCTCAAAGGGAACATAGAATGAGACTTAGTATGTAGGTGCAATAAGGCAGGAAACAAACAACTAAACCAGGTCTCAGAAACTCTTACTTGATTAACTTCTCTTGCTCATCATTTCTGTGACTCTACACATTTCACTAAACTGCCTTTTGTCTTATTTTTTGTTTTGCTGAATTGGGAGAAGACCACCTGATATGTCTAGTAAATGAATGACTTTTTCATGTAGCTCTCCCTATACTACACTTTGGAAGTATCATGACAGATCTCCAAGGCAAATTTTCTCTGATTATATATTTTACTTTTTCTTTTCAATGTGTTTACCAATTTCCCCCTTAGTTTTCAATTGAGGAACATCTCTGTTTTCCTTAACCACACTTTTTCAGTGCTAAACTGTTAAATCGGTAGAAGCAAAAGAATCATAGAAAGAAAATGAAGAGAAGTAAGTGGCCATGTAGTTCTAAGTATTTTCCTTCATATGTTGTATCCTCTTATAAACTTGAACAAGTTTCTGGAGAAAGAGTAAAGAAAACTTGTCTGTATTAACTATCTTTTTCTCTCTTTTTTTCCTTTTCTTCTTTCTTCAGAACTCTGATATCTTTTGGCATATTATGTCCTGGTAAGTGTTTTGCTGTCCCAGAACCAGCCTGGTATTCTTTGATGTGCTCATTTTCCATTTGTGAAGTATCTATTGAGCACTTACTATTGAGTACCAGGCTCCTAAGATCTTATTGTGAATGAAACAAAAGTCTTTCAAGAACTTTATATTTCTTTCTGGGGGAAAACATACCAAAAATACACACACAAACATATTTTCATATATACACACACGTGCACAAATCAGGCAGGCAGTGCTCAGTACTATAAAGAAAAATGAAGCAGAACAGCAAAGTTAGAGAATAGCATTCGTGGGGTGGGTTGTCAGGAAAGCTCATAACAGAGGACATGAAGGTGACATATGAGAAAGGAAAGTAGTGAACCTGTAGATATTTGTGGGAAGACTTTTCCCAATAAAGGGAACAGCAAGTGCAAAGCCTGAGTCATTGGGAAGCTTGGCATAAACAAAAAGTAACAGAAGAGCCCAGTGTAGCTGGAGCAGATAAGAGAAGGGGAAAGAGCAGCAGATGAAGTGGAGAGGTAGCAAGAGGCCAAAAAATGGAGAGGCTTGGCTTTGCCTCTTGTTGAGTGATATGGGAAGCCACTGAAGAGCTTTGAGTGGAGGTGTGCCATGCTCTGACATAGTTAAAACAACTCCTTCTAGCTGTAGTGTGGATACTAGACTATGTGAGGAGTGGGCAGGGATATTTAATAGCACTATTCAACTAATGGTGGAATTACATTCCTGGCCCTTCCATAGGTGGGTCCATGTGACTAATATTGGCCAAGGTGTTGTGAAAGATAGAAACACAATTCACTTTCAGACTGGAGAATCTAATTCCTGTTGGGTGGAACTGATTTTACTTTATTCTAGAAACAGGCAATTATCTAGAGAATGGATGCTCTGTTGTCCATAGTGAAGATCACATAAAGCAGAGTCCCTGGACCATCTGCAATATACATAAAATACAAGTGAGAAACAAATCATACTATTTGAAGGTGATAATTCAAACTGGGACACTGCTGTCACAGAAAAGCATCTTAGGGACTGAATGTAGACTACAAGTTTATTTATCAGAATCTAGAAGAATGATGTCCTGTTTTGCAATGGCAAGTCATATGGCAAAAATTTTGTTAACTTGAAAATAGATCAAGTAACTAATAGACATATGGTCACAGGGAAGACAATGGAGAACTAAGTATATCAGTGTGTGTTGGAAGAAGATGGCTACATTTCACAACATATTACACCAAGAGATGAACTCAGAAAATATTATCCTTGCTTGCAAATGAAGAATGAAAAGAATTAGTGAATGTTCACAAAATTGGGAATATGTGGAGTTGGAAGGCACTCCTTCTCAACAACTAGTGAAATACAAAAAACTTAGACATACTTTGAGATATGAAAGTCAGTTAAAATTGAGACTTAGAGTAATGTTCAGATCAAAAGTGTAGCTGTCCTATTCACTGTTACAAGGAAAGTGGATAGGGCAAAGGGGACTGTGGGGAGGGGAGAGGACATGGGGGAAGGAAAGATGGTGGAATGAGGTGGACATCATTACCCTAGGCACATGTATGATTGCACAAATAGTGTGATGCTACATCATGTACAACCAGAGAAATGAAAGGCTGTGCTCCGTCTGTGTACAATGAATCAATATACATTCTATTGTCATGTATAATAAATAAATAAATAAACAAACAAATATGTTTTGAAAAGCACCAAGTGAATTAAATTAATGACCATAAATGATTTTCAATTGAACAAAGCAACTGGGATGGGGGGATTGGTAGTGTAGGTCTTCTATAGAAGCCTGATAAACTTGAGGAATTGATCACTTAGTCTAGAAGGAAGTAGTTGAAAGAGTGAAGAAATACAGAAAATCAAAAAAGAAGAAAAAACCATCAGTGAGTGTGACTTTTGACTCATGAGCAGACTACAAGTAGCTGAGAAGTCTAGTAAGCTTTAAGACTTACACTGTCAGAGAAACCATGAGCCTAGGCTAAAGTGTGGACCACTAGAGACTAAAATGAATGTGTGCCCCCAACATTCTGCAGGCAGGAAACAGGTTATAAAATCCCCTTCATCCCCAAGGACACCAATGTCTCTTTCAAATGTAGCAAAGTAGAAAACTGAAAAATGCAGCTCCTTCCAGAGTGAAGCCATGAACCATATGATTGTTTTGAGTTTTCAATTCAAAGAATCTAGAACAGTGCCTATCAAGCATGTATATTGCTATTAATATATTTCTTCTTCCTCTTTCTTCATCCTTCTCCACTTCCTCCTCCTTCTTTTAATTAATTAATTAATATTGGTGACAAATAAGAAAATATACATGTTTATAACAAACAACGTGTTGTTTTGCAATGTGTATACATTCTGGAATGGCTAAATCCAACTAATGAACATATGCATTATCTCATATACTTCTATATGTTTAGGTTAAAAATGCAAAATCTTCCAACAATTTTCAAGAACAAAATAGATTGTTATTAAGTATAGTCGCCATGTTGTCAACCCTTCTTCTTGTCCTTCTTTGCCCTCAATTGGAGCAGAACCTGGTTGTGAAATCAGATGTACTTGACTGGAGTTGATATCCTGAAGTGTTGCCTACCAGTTTCTTCCCTTTAAGGTAGGTTCTAGAAAGTGGCTGGGAATGTAGTTGTTAAGCCATTATCAGTTTATGGAAAGGTCTATCTTAATTCTAATCCAATATTTCTCAAACAATAGCTCTACATTAGTAGAATTACATGAAGCATTGAAAAAAATAGTGTAGGTTTGAGCCCCATGAATTGTGATCCTCAGACTTCCAAACTTCAGATTCTTGATATTTTGAACTCTTGAGCTGCACAAATAATAAAAGGTTTGGTCAACTGCCAAATATCAAACATTTGATAAATTTTTCAGGAGGGAAATTGAGTGAAGATGAAGAAAATGAAACAAGTGTGTCTCATTTTGTTGGATAAATTTGAAAGTCATGTTCCCCACCAAACAAATATATATTTCAAGCAGGCAACCAAATTCCTTTAATCCTTCTCCTATTATATGCATTTTCACATCTGCTTTGGCTAACATCTGTTCCCTTTCTTATGAGCTTGGATATTGACTAAATAGTAATCAGGCATCAAGGTGGTTCCCCATTCTCTTGTCAATTTCGCTTTATTAACAATTACCATATTTATCCAAACTAATTTGCTCTGAATCAGGAGAACAAAGATTGTTCTTTCCTGCTAGGCTGCTGCTGCCACTTGCCTCTGTGATTTGATTCTATGTGTTTAACTCTCTCATAGCTATAGCCCCAATCAAATTACTAAAAGTCCCTAGATTCCTTGTTTTACCCAAGCCCTTTAAAGGATAAAATGTCTCATTCATACATTTTTCATCACCAACATTTTATTTGCTTTGATTCTCAGTCAGTCCTCAATTCAACCAACATTTACTGAGCACTTACTATGCACAAGGGATATGTGCTAGAAATTGAAGGCAATGCAAAGATGAGACTTATGTGATCAGGATTGGAGGCAGCTTCCAATCAGGGAAAGTAAAAAGTGCATACATGAATAGCACAGAGAGATCTTTGTTATGTGCTTTGATAGTGATGCAGAGAAAATGGAAAATTTGAAAGTATCTAGACCAATGTTGGAACACTGATGTTTGAGATATTCTAAATTTCCAGTCTGTAAAGTGGAGACACTTCAGTATTGGGAGGTTCCCATTCACTTACTTATACATACAGTAAGCCTTATTTGTCTCTGGGTTTTGTATTCATAGTTTCTACCAACCAAAAAGGAAAACTATTCTGAAAAAAATTGTACCTGTACTGAACATGTACAGATTTTTTTCTTGCCATCATTACCTAAACAAAATAGTATAACAACTATTTTTATAGCATTTACATTATATTAGGTATTATATGTAATCTAGAGATGATGTAAAGTATATAGAATTTATTTAACTTAATGATTTAGTCTAACTCAAGCCTCACAACAGTGTACGTAGAAGGAACTATTATTCCTGGGTAAAAACTAGGTACCATTATCAGAGTCTGAGTTTTGTAATATCTAGGTCCAAGTAATGGTTTGAACATAAATGTCTTGACTTAATGCCCAATGACCATACCATAGACACTATTCAAATCAGTTGACTATCATGAAAGCAATAAGGGAGAAAGTTTTCCTTTCTTGGTCCCTCTTAACACTATGCCCAGTGCTATTCCTGAGCTCAACACTGATGTGTCACAAAACTCTGAGGAGCATGACTCAGAAAATACACAGAGCATGAGGAAGATGTTCCTTGGACCAAGGTGCTCCCTGACCTATCCCTAGAATAAAAGGAGAGTAACTTAATAAACTCTAGGTTATTTATTCATCTAGATTTTAACTCTCGAGTGTGTTGATATGACTTGCATTTATTTTGGTAGCCTTCAAATAATAAATATTCAAAGTGTGAATCCACATTTTTCATTAAGATATGTTATAAATGAGTATATGTGCATTTGTAGTTAGAACACATGTATATATATACAGTTAGTACACATTTGGACAAGCTAATTCTCAAGGCTAAGCTATGTACTTGAAGGCAAATAATACATTTCTTGTTTTACATGATAATATATTTAGTCAAAATGTTCCCTGATACATGTTGGAATAAACTCTGAAGCTGCCTGTGAGGTCTGAAGTGGAGGTGAATAATGCTTGTTTTCTGGAAGTTTGACTTCATTGTCTGCTCTCACATTTTCTGTGATTCCTGATTTCTTGAGAAAGTATGAGTACATGAGAGTTTAGACTTGTGCTTGCTCCCAAACTGGACAGGACATCCTATACATCAAAACTAGAATAAGGGTGTACAATGAGACTATTTTGTAACTTGAATTCAGATATGAAAAAACTATAGAATCCTTTATTTTTTACTGTACTTCCATCTCATATTAGTAAGCTTGGTTTGTAGAAGACCTGTTTCTCTTCTGGAATTAGAAAAAAGTCATATGAGCACGGACTTCAAATCTGGTTACTCCTTCACTATATGATATAAGTCCTGATTTCTCTTCAGAAAGCAGAATGATCAGCTTTTTACATATCTTTTGAATAATGAAGATAAATGCCTGATAGTAAAATTTAGATAACCTAGTTTCTGCTATGACTTCTCAATGAATTAAGCACCAGAAAATGATGTTCAGTTCAAAAAATTCTTAAGTTTCCAAAAACCTAGGAAAATATTACTGGGAGTACATTTTCTGATCTCCCTTTTTCAAAGACTAGAAAAAATGTATCCCTTACAAATGGACTATGGCCCATGATGTGATGAAGAATGCAAACTGAAATTAAAAGAGGATATTGCATCGTCAGATCTTTGTAAAAATTCTTCCTTCTATGCTAGCCTTGGATCAATATATCTGCAGAGTGCAATGGAGAATGAATGCCAGGAGGTCATAAGAAAGAGCTTCTGTAGATTAATTAAAATTTTTGTTGCAAAAATTATATATTTCCTCTTAAGAATCTCTCTAGTGTCTTCCTTATTTGTTCTCAAATATTTTAAATTTGGCACTGGTATTGTTCTACTCCATAGTATAAGATATCCTGAGAATCAGCTTTCTACCTAAAGGCTACTATTCCCAGTATCCCTTGTATCTAGGTGATTAGTCATGATTAGCTCTTGTCAATAGAATGAGAGCAGAAGTGAGTTCTGCTATTTTAGAGCCAAGAGAGGCTGACAATTATGAGGCCTCCTTTCTCAGCATAGAAGGAGACTGAATTCTTGAATTAGACTGGATTCCATCATATAGTCTATTAAATGAGAAAAAAGTAAAACTCTTCTTGAACCAATGAGTTCATAGGTGCATCTGTTATAGTAGCTATCTGTAACAAGTGCAATCACACAAGACTTTCCTTCTCAGAGGAAGATACAGGGAGATTTGATAGAAAAGATGAAGACCATGTAACAGAAATGAAGGAAGTAGAGCCAGAGAAATATATTCTCACTGGCTTTCAAGATGGCGGAGGAAGCCAAATGGCAAGGAATACAAGAAATTCAGCTCTAGACACTAGAAAAGGCAAGAAAATGATTTCTCTCTAGAGTCTTCAAAACAGCATAGCCCTGCTTGATTTTAGCTCTGAAAATTCACTTTGGGCTTGTGGCTTTTAGAAATGGCAGAAAAATCTGTATTTGATTGTTTAAAGTCACTGAGTTTGTGGTAATTTATTAGAGCAGTCACAGTTTGCTGTAATACAGATACAGATCTAGTATGATTATTGCATATCTAATAAGAGTCAATGAACAAGTGAGATCATCCAGAAATAATTTCTAGGCTGGAAGAATAGCCTGTAATAGAACCTTGAATTTGGGGAAAATATCTTTCTTTTATCTTTCTCTTTCTCTTATTAAAAGTAAACTCTTAAAAATAAATATAAATAATATCATATATAATGCTCACTATTTTTTAAAATGCAATAATTTGATGCATACCTCTTTTTATCTTAATTCTTTCCACAATTCATATCTTACAATAATCCTTAAAAATCAGCTGGTCTGAGCCGGGCGCGGTGGCTCACGCTTGTAATCCCAGCACTTAGGGAGGCTGAGACAAGAGAATCGCGAGTTCAAAGCCAGCCTCAGCAATGGTGAGGCGCTAAGCAACTCAGTGAGACCCTGTCTCTACATAAAACACAAAATAGGGCTGGGGATGTGGCTCAGGGGTCGAGTGCCCCTGAGTTCAATCCCTGGTACCAAA